>VUQH01043027.1:0-16166 GCA_015106775.1 Etroplus canarensis | reverse complement strand
TATACACTGTATGCTCATATGAAAGACCACCATGACCTCCTGCGTCCTATCTGGCAGACTGGAAGCACTGTGAATCATGTCCATGTACGCGAATGATAAGATGAAATATTGTCACTACTTATCAAACTGCCTAGATAATATTCCCTCAGGATTTAACAAACTGCCTTCAGCTGCACTTCACCGCACAGCTTTTTTGTCTGTTAGTGTGCACTGATGAAGAACTTGCAAATTATTATTAAGCATTTCTTTAAAGAGCATTCTGCTCCTTTTCAGTTTCCTGCTGCAACCATTCCAAAAAAAGTCACCCCTTTTCACTGAAATTAATTAAACATGTTCCTCCCATGTTGGCTTCCCTTCATTTTTAACAACTTTTGGATGCTTTAAGGCAGTAATTTATTTTTGACTTTACATGTGACTTGTGCTATTTTAAGAGTTACATTTTAATGCTTTTAATTCAGTAGGCAATGGGTATGGTGCTTCTTGATAAGTGGATTTGTGTGGAATTCTGTTAGCTCTCCTTTGAAGTTTAAAACTGGATTGTGCAATTATGCTTTCCCAGCACTCAGCACATCACACAATAACTAACCTATAGAAGTATACAGTATTACCATAATTCTGATCAAGTTTGAGTTCAGAAACATTTTTATATGCATAGTAAGTTGAAGACGGTGCTTTTCTCTCAAGCTCGGTCCAAATACTAAAAACTCTTCCGCTGCAGCGAAATATATCCCTAATAAGATTAAGATATGACAGCTATGTATCACACATCTGGGAGAGAGGCTGAGTAGAAATATGGCAGCTGATCGACTGCATGCGCATTCAGTTTTATGGTAACTGAAGAACTGTGGTGCTTGTGAACGTCTTCTCCGATTTCCTGCCTTAACCTGATTTCTTTCAGTAACCGGGTTTCTCGTGCGCATGTAAATGTAGTTATTATCACGTTCACACCATCCTCCCCTTCCCTCGGCCTCTCTTCTTATCATTATACCAGCCCCCTCCCTCCTGTGCAGTCTTGTGCTCTCTGCTGACTCTTATCAGCGTGGGGAATAAAGGTTAGTCAGCCCGCTGTTTAGCCCTGCCAGCCTACTGGTCAACAATCTGACTGCACCAGTATCTCCCACATTACCTCACTGGTTGTGCTCCATCATTGTCCGTCCTCCACAGAGAACTCTACCTCACTCCTCATCATGGATATCGTGCATTATACATGATTCAGTCACCATATCTTCAGGAAAAAGGATGCAAGCATATTGCACATTTGATTAACACTGTGCATAATGGCTCAATACATGAGAAGGTTGCGGTGGAGAAAAAGCATGTGGAACAAAATATCTAATAAGGCATTTTTGGACAGCTTCCTTTAAAAATGAGTCACTCCATGATTCCGCCTTTGTGTTCTGAATCCTGAAACCTTCATTGAAAACTAGTTTCATTGTTAAGATTGGTTTTTATTGTCCATTAGTAGGTCACAGTCATATTTGCTTTCAGTATATTTTCTAAGGTCCTGGGGGAAGAAAAAAATCAACCTTCAGCTCTACACACAGTTCAGCAGGACACCAGGTGCCAGGACATGAATCATGTCTGCATGGTGCCATCTGCCTGTCAATTATAGTGGCAATAGACAGCTCCCCAGAGCTCGCTCCATCGAGTGAATGCCCATCCAACATTCACTCGTTTTCTCCTCCTCTTCACTTCCTTTGCTTTCTCCAACAATAGGACCTTTTTTTCCTGTTTTTTTTGGCTGGATATATTTTCCACCATAACTCTGGTTGTACCAGCATCCGCTGCTTCAGTTACCTAGGGAAAGATACAAATTCTAGGGAAGATAAAATTGCTGTTCTCTACCTGATTTGATTGTGCAATGGAGACCTCATTTTCCCAGAAGATTTTGTACCCAGTGGAATACAGAATTGCACAGTGAAAGTGAAACTGATGATGATGGTGCCATTACTCTTCAGTCACTACAGTAACTGACCATAGTGAATAACTTTTTGTCTAATCACAGCTGATACAGACTTTCATTTGAAACAGTTACTTCTACCAAGAATAATTTCATGCTTTTAGAAGCATCTAACAGTGTTTTGCATTATAATTGATTCATCTGCCCATAGTTTTCTTACTAGATTGACTGATTAATCATTTTACTTTTATGTGGTCTATTTTATCTACCTACTGTAGTCATCTAAAATGCCTTCTGTGACTCCACAACTTTTAGATGTAAAGTTCCAACAACTATATGTGTAGTGGAAATATAAAATACTCTCTCTTTGCTTTAAATTTGTTCGTTGGTATTGTATTCATTCATAACATTAATGGTATTTGGTTAAATAGATCTGCTCCATATGTCATGTTGATGGCTATAGTTGAATATTATGCAGCTTTATTGGCTCTTAAGCAGCCAAAAAAATATGGAATGAACTAAATATGAATGTACTGAATTTTTAACAATTTCTACATTCTAGTACCAAAAGTTGTATTGCTTGATTTGTGTTTAGATTATTATAACCTTCATACACAGTTGCACAAAATCAAGGACAACCAGAGGAAAATGGATCTGTTACAGCTTTTTTCTTTTATTTTGAGGCACAGTGTTTGGAGTAAATGAATTGTGATGTATATCAGAAAGCATTTGCATAAAATAAAGGAAGGGCCAGTTACATAATGGAGGTCTTTGAACACAATATTGTTGGTATTTTCAAACTTATTCGCAATCCTGCATTTCTCAAAACCTCTGGGCTTGTAGTCATAGCATTCACCAGGAAATGACAACAGTGGTGACAGTGTATGCTGTAACACAGAAAATTGTTCACGCAATGCTCGTGAGGTTCCACTGCTAAATCCTGTATTTCCTCGAATTTGTGGTAATTCCTTTTTAGCTCATCCAGCTAAAGGACCAATGAGTTAATGCCACTGCGATACACAAACCGAGTTTGTGCAGTACAGCCAACCGATGACAAGAAAACCTTTCACATTTTTCTGTACTTCAGATATTACAATAACACGTGAATTGTAAGAGATTGTGAGGTTTATGAGCTATTACGTCAGTGAAGTTCTGGTTTTCTGATGTTATGAAATACTAGGTTTAATGTTGATAAGGGGTGGCGGACAGGCCCAAACACAATGAAAAATGAATAATAGGTTTTACTTTATCAAAAATATTTTTAAAAAAAAAGCAAAATATCTACAGCAGAAGAGAATCAGGCCTGTATTCAAGATAGATTGTCATTAGAGACGGGCTTTTATTTCCAATTAAATAAAGTTTGTCATATTTTACTCAGAACCTCTTGTATGTTTTCTGTTATATAACTGTATCAACTCTCTTTTCATTTGTTCATTGGCCGCACTACTGTTTTAAAGTACAACACTTACTTAAGTTCAGGTGCATTAACTTCAAAATAATCTTTTATTTTGGAGAATATGTAAGAGGGTCTGAGTTTAGTTCCCAGTACGATAAATACATAATAAATAAAGTACAAAAGCATGAATTTTGAATTTGATAAAAATGGAAACTTTTGAGGTCAGAAAATCATAAGAGACATTAATGTAACCTTTTGATTAGTTATTCGCCCTACTGGAATATATTTGATCAAGAACAACTAATCAGTACAAACCAAACTTTCTGTATGTCTTGTTTTTGTTAGTCAAATCATTATTTTTTCAGAGAATCAGTAAAGATACTGTATCACACGCATTATCAGCTATATGCAGCATAATATGGTGGCAGTGTTCCAAAACATCTAACAGAGCAGAAACCAGCCTCGTCTCTCAACATCAAAATACAACCTGAGATTTACCAGCTCGTACTCTGACCTCTGTGTGATCCTGTGCAAAATTTTTATCTCACTGTAAACAGCTCAACCCTCTCACAGCAAATGAACATCAACAAAAGGAACCTTGGCTGCGCTCAGCTATAAACACACTGCAGAAAATGGCTTCCATCTCTATTAAACCAGCATTATTTTCCTTCTTCTGAGTGAGTTGGTGTATCATCATCCTGATTAGACAGTCCCAACCCCCAATAAGTCTAAACATCTGTAGCTTTGCTCTGTTAGCTGAGCTCATATATGAAGGAGGGTGTAATATCTATCGTTGCCATATAATATAGTGGGCGTGGTGTGTAATGGCAAGAAGCCAAGCTTTAAAAACACTGAAATGTGTGCTACAGCTTTCACACTGATGGAGATCGCAGGGCCAGAAAGAAACTTTAATCCCAGTTTAAGCAGTCCTGTGTGCACACTGGAATGCCTAAATGAGCCCTGTCAGTGTGTAACTTTACAACACTCTTATGTGGCTAATAAAAGGTAATAACTGTGGGTAGTGGGAGCATAAGAAACACTTCTGGAAAGTTGTCATTGTGTGCAAATGTGGGCGTGACATTTAGAGCTGACCTTTTGTTGTGGATAATTCTAGCATTGTAGTTTGAGTGACGCTGAAAGAATTTTTGTCTTTGTTCTGCCTGTGAACGCTGCTGTACGTTTGTGCACTTATGTGCGTGTACGTGTGCGTGCATTCATGTGTGTGCGGGCACATGCATACGTGCGCCTGTGGCGCACCAAACAGAAAAAGTAGCAAAGCCACTAACAAGTTAATAAACTCCAGCTGGGCTTTGTTGTGCTGAAGACAGGCTATGAAGCTCACATTCTCTGATGTTTAGCTCACATATCTTCTCTTTAAAGCAGAACTAAGCCCACATTTGAAGTTTTCTGGGTTTTCTTACTGTAGGAAGCCCACTAATAGTTAAACTGTTATTTTCAATATTAAATGCTATTTATTGTTGTTGCAGGCATATTAGAAAATTTAATAAGAAAGGTCACTGTGTTGTAACAAATGTCTTTAGATGCCCTTTTATCAGCCTAGTGAATGACAGTTATCTCTTGGTACAGTATGAGTCTCATAGACACGCACACACACCAATACACACACTAGAATTGTGATGTATATATGATTTATTTGTTCAGCTGTGAAATACAAATATCCATATTCAATTTATATGCATATATGTGTGTGCAATACCAATATACACATCCACATGGAAATCATACTGAGAATGTACATTTGAATTCCAGCTGTTCTGTTGTACAGTATTTCAGCAATGAGCAGTACCATAAGTCACTATCCATGTGCAGTTATGGTGTGAATATGTTTAAAGTACTGTTTGGAGTATATAGTTTTTCCTCATTATGGGACTAATAAAGTATTATACTGTACATATCACCAATAGGTATACTTGTCTGCTGACTGGTAGGTAGTTATCACCTCATTCAGTGCTAGTTGTTTTGCCCTTGTGAATGGAAGTAATAGGCAATGTTTTTACTGGTTAAAACAGCAACAAAATTCCACAATTAGAGCTCAAACGGGTGGCTGAGTCATAATTCGATCAGCTCTCCTCCACTACAGATGATTTCATAAACCATCTTTTGGATTTAATTTTTATGATTTTACTTTTGTTTTCACTCGCTGTCTAGTTTGGTTTAGGTTTTAGTTTCCAGCCAAAAAAAAGTTTTTAAAAAGATGCTCAGTTAGGGTTTGAATATCATCTTGGTTTGCGTTACAGTGCAGTCTTTTACAATAAAAAGTATCTGTTACCAAGCTTCATTTGCTGACTTAGTGCAACGTTTACGAGCAGAGATTTTACACGCACATTACTCAACCACTAGATGCCTGTGTGGCTTTCTGTTTATGACTCATTACAATGGATGTAGAAGTTTACAGAGTCATCTAGAAGGTAGAGGAGGGTGCATACTGACAGTATGTATTGTACTGATAACAACTGATAGCAATGGACTGATAACAGCTAATTCTGATATTTTGAAATAGATGTGGCCAAACTGGAACATAATTTGAGTTCTTATATAAATATGTAAGATGCGAAGTCCTCTGAAATTGTTAGATTGTGGAGCGGCATGTGTTTCTTGAAAGGGTTGCAGTCATCTCCTTTTGTGATTGGTGTACAGGGATCTCAATCCAGTCACATCTTTTTCACGTCATTCTAGAGCACACTAATCAATAACCTTTGTGTTCATACAGGCTAGCATATATGCACATGTTTATTATTGTGGACAGTGCACACACCTACAGTGACTAAGTAATCTCTAGTAATTTGGTAATTAACTTTTGTCATTTTTTATTTTTAGTTTTTATTTTTATCTTGACAACACACTGAGTGGCAGCCTGTTGTAGGTTGTTGTCTTTTTTCTTTTTTTACTTTAACAGCTTTATCACCTGATAAAGTTGATTCTTCTTATGCATAGCTGAAATGGCTACTTTTTGTTCTGTAAATCTTGTAAAATCAAGTTTTCTAATTCTACTAATGATTTTCTTTAGCATTACACTCTTGGCAATGGAACGTATTCCACCAGCTAATCGTGGTGACAGTTCTAGTACCTGGAGCAAGGCCTGTAATCTTGGAGGAGCTACAGAGGAAATGTTGGGTTTTAGAGCTGGAGCTGTTACAATGATCATCATGATGGACGTGAGGTGTTTGGACACTAATATGGATGAGCTCAATGAGCTGATTAAGACCAGAGGGAACGCAGTGAGTGTAGTTTGATGTGCTTCATGGAGCATTCGGCAAGATACTGCAACGCTCGCATTTCCTCGACCAGTGTAAGCATAACTGGCTTCAGGACAGGGATTTTGATTTGAGTGGTAAAAAGAAATGTGGAGGGATTACATTAGTTGTGAATAAAAGTGGTATAATCCCAGGTATGTTGCTGTAAGGTAACGTTTCTGTGGCATGAATATTGAACTGCTAGCTGTTGGAGTGCATCTGTCTTACTTGCTGAGGGAATTTGTCATTGTGGATGCTGTCTGAATCAATTTTGGATCAACAAATTGTTTGATCAGAGGTCATCTGAATGACTGTGGCTATGGTGAATGACTATGGATAACGACCATCCTCTGCACCACTCACTGGATATACAGCTGAAGACTTTAATATTTGTTTCAGCTTTGCTGCCACAGGGACAGATGCAGAGGAACTTTACCATCTCATACCAGAGTGCCTGCATTTATTTTAGATTTGAGCTCCTTGTATAAGGTTAGATTTTGATTTGTGGAGCTCTTCACCTTTTTGTATTGTGTATTACTGCTGTAACATGGAAATTTCCCAACTTTTGGGATAATTTAAGTTTTCTTATCTTATTTTATTCACTTCATTTGTGTTAGTGAATGCACAAAATATTTTAATGTCTTCTCAGTATATCCCAGTGCAGTTCAGGCTCAGTACAAACTAGGTCTACAATTGGGGTTATGTTATCTCAACCTTTTCAGTAACTGGACATTGAAAACATTTAGAAATGCATCTCTGAATGATTGTACTGTATATACCCAGTACAACTGTAGCTGACTGTATATTTTGGTTCCTACTTGGTTTCTTTTCTCTTTACTGTAAACATTAATGTATTAGAGGTTATTCTCCCATCTGTCACTCCTCCCACCATCTGCCTTGTATGCAGTATACAGTTTAAAATGTAGCATAGCACCAGGTACAGTGGAGGTCTCAAACTGTGCACCATGAAGGACAGAGTCTGTAGGTTTTTGTACCATACAGTCACTGCTCCAGGGCACTCTCTCAGTATGCAGTTTAAATTTGGTTTTGAAACAGCTGAAATTATTTCAAAGTTTGACATCAAGTTCATTCCATTGCAAAGTACAAAAAGACCCTTTAGTTCATTCCCACTTTAATAACACTGTTACAACTTTTAGAAATTCCACCTCAGCTGTCCTCTTCTCCTCTGCTGACTGCACCTTAAACCAGAGAGCTAGAAAGTGAGGACAAACTCCTGTACTCTGTGACACATGGTTGGAGATTTGTATTAATAGAAGCTTTTATTTATTTATTGTAATTATGCATGCGTCTCAAAATTAATGTCCCAGTGATGTATTAATATTCATTAGCCACCATTAGGCAGAAATAAGATTCCATGCAATGCCAGGAACCTTTAACAGTAATTATAGCTCTGCTCATTGCCCTTCTTTCTTCTTTCAGTGAAAATAATTAGAATCGTAATTTATTAAAATTCTTCTGTATATGAGGTAGACAACTTTATGACCTGACACAGGTTTTGCTGAACAGCAGCTCCTGTGGCTTAAAGAGGTAATTACAGGATGGTGGTTCATCTGTAAATTCTGTTAGCTTCTGAGTCAGCCACACAAACAAGCACAAAATCTACATCTAATTATAAACCAGCAGTTGCAGCATTTGCCCATGTCAAGCCAGCATACAGTTAATCTGACTACCAAAACCGAAAACATCTGAACCAGCAGCAGATGACTGACTTCCAATAGAAAAGTGTCTTAGCCCTTAAAGGTGCTGAAATGGAAAAGCCCATTCAGTTCGGTATAATGTGATGCCATAGATTCACCATGATGCTGGAAACATTCCTCAGAGATTTTGGTCCACACTTTGGTCTTAAAAGGATGGACATGGTCAGCAACAATGTTCAGGTAGACTGTGACATTTAAAAAATGCTCAGTTGGTACTAAGAGGCCCAAAATGTGCCAAGATAGTATCCTGCACATCATTACACCACCAGCCCAAACTGATGATACAAGGCAGGATGGTTCGATGTTTTCATGTTGTTCATGCCGCATTCCAACCTTAACATCCAAATATCCAAATAAGACTTATCAGATCAGACAGTGTATTTCCAATCAACTGTTGTTCAAGTTTGGTGAGCCTGTGCAAATGGCAGCCTCAGTTTCCTATTCTCAGCTGACAGGGGTGGCATATGTTGTGGTCCTCCGCTACTGTAGCCCATCTTCTCTAAGGTTCACCATGTTATGCATTCAAACATGCTTGCTTTAGTCATAATGAGCTCAAAGCAGCCTGGCTATTCTCTCAGAGAACTGCCACACACTGGACACTTGGTCCTTTTCAGACCATTCGCTGTAACCCATTTTAGTTGTGGTTGTGTGGGAAAATCCCAGTAGATCCTAGTTTCCAGTTGGTATCCTAGAATCCCACTTTCTGAAATACATAGACAAGCTCATCTGGCACCAACAACCATGCCACAAACAAAGTCACTTAAATCAACTTTCTCTCCCATCACGATACTCAGCTTAAACTTCATCAGGCTGTCTTGACCATGCCTAGATGCCTAAATGCATTGAGTTACTGCTATGCAATTGACTGATTAGATATTTGTGTTAACAAGCAGTTGAACTGGTTTACCTAACAAAGTAGCCCATGAGTGCACAATTACACACTTAAGCTTTAAAAAAATCCAAGAAAAATAGATACCTTATAGTTTTCACCCCCTGATATTAGAATGTGAAATCAGGACCACAGGTAGCAGTGACCAGATTACCGTTTCACCACAACGCAGAGTGGATGCTGTTTCCAAGTCTGTTTTAAGTTGCTGTTTCACTTCGTACCGTCATGTTATTTGGTTATTATTGTTGTTCTCTTGTAAACAAGGAAACAAACTTATCTAAGCTAAGTGAGTTTTAAAGTGGAACCAAGGCAGTGTTTGTCGTGTTTGGATAGACCCATCTTAACAATTTCCCCTGTTACCAGTGTTGATGGTGACTATAGCTTTGTATTTAAGTGAGAGATACAATCTTTGACAAGACAGCAGAAAACTACATTTTAAACTTTTACTTTTAATTGTGTATATAAATGGGATTACGGTTAAAATCTGACCCAGTGTGATGTGAAGAGGTAAGGGCAGCCCGGTGGCACAGTGGTTAGTACTGTTGCCTTACAGCAAGAGGAGCCTGGGTTCAAACCCAGGCAGGGCTCTTCTGTGTGGAGTTTGCATTTTCTCCCCGTGTTTGTGCAGGTTTGCTCCGGGTGCTCCGGTTTCTCCTGCATTTGAAAAACATGCTAGGGTAATGCTACTCGTCAGCCCAGGACACTATCGCAAAAGAGAGTCTTAATCTCAAGAGTTCACTTCCTGGTTAAATAAAGGTTAATAAAGAAGAGTATGCATTTGGTTTCACTACTTAGGTTTGTATTACTTTAGACTAATTTGTGTGCAAAACAAAGAAACACCTCAAAGTAGATGTCAGACACTGTGTTTTGCATCTGCGTTTGGGATAAAAAAATACCCGAATGAGGAAGACACCAGTCAAAGCTGGTTTCAGCCCTTCTCATTTCACTCCTAACCACTCACTTTGAAACACCAGAAACAAATCCACCACCAGAGAGAGTGAGTTATAGAGTGATGGGAGAGAGTCAGAGCAGGCAAGCAAAGAGTGAGGGAGTGAGAGAGCTCTTTCTATTTATAACCTGTGTGCCCGGAGAGGAGGAAGACGGTTGTTCGAAAGCACGCTTGCATATGATTTTGTTCTGCAGTGCACAGGCTGCCTGTTAAAACACACAGGAACATACAGTAAATTGTGCACATCATACCAATTATATGGCATGTGGGTGAGGAGATGGGTCATTACTGGGAAACGTAATAGTTGTTTGAAAGGCTGATGAGAGAAGGAATGTGATTGGTCCAGTAAACCATCCTTGCCATCTAGCCCACCCACAACACCCTATATCGAAACTATCTCTGTGTTCTTTATGCTGCTGTGTGTGTTTGTGTAAGCACACACTCTCTGAAAGCATTTTAAGCTTTTGCTTACTGTTAGTTCAACATATTTTAAAGAATTAAGGCAACAATTAACTTATCCTTCCCCCTCACATATACAGACTTTAGACCAAAACATTCCCACTGAGATCCAGCAGTCATGTTTCACGACATGCACACAAAGGGAATAAAATATCATAGTGTTTTAATGATTATAGAACCACGCATAACAAAGACGTGTGATGAAGATTAAAAACTTTTGTTCAGCAGAGTTTTTCACTGCTTTCTCTTTTTAGATGGTTCAGTTAGTCATCTGTCCAAGCTTTCATAGTTGTAATAAAAACTATTATTTTCTGGAACTATTTGTTCAACTAAGTTCATTTTTATTTTATGTAAATTCACAACAGTTCGCAACGGTAGTTTTCGAAAGGTGTTTTATATTCTAAGCTAAAGACCTGGCAATATTAGAGAGAAAATCCCAATGATCAGAGGATCCCCTATGAGCAAGCACTTGGCGATGAGGGGAAGGAAAAACTCCCTTTAACAAGAGCAGACCTCCAAAAGAATCAGGCTCAGAGAAGGACAGGAAGAAGGAAGAAAGAAAAAAGATAGAGGATGAGCGCAGAGAGACAAACAGGGTATGCATTCAGTGCATCAGGGGAAGTCCCCCAGCAGCCTGAGCCTACAACAGCATAAAGCCCCTGTCACATCATGATGATTTAACAAGCGTATGCCAACGTAGGAAAAAATCTGCAAATACATTAATTATGTTCTAGGGAAGTTTTGTATGTGTTAAGAGCACACATAATTACGCTGGTATACGAGGTCGTACAGCGAGATTGTGGGAAAGTTTTGAGCATGCCCAAAACCTCCGACACTTGCCCACATATGGCTCTTACATCCCACATATGAGGACCGTATGTTGCAGGTACTTAATGCATACGGGGACCCATGAAACTCATGTCAAAATACATGGAGTACCTAAAACATATTAATAACCAATGAGTAACATGTTTTTAACATGTGTGTAACATATATCAAACATACCCCAACGCATAGTGCCGTTTGTAGAAGTATTTGACGTGATCCAGTCGAACTGAACATGTTTCCCAGCCAGCTGCCGGTATGTGGTGCATTTAAGGGGAGTGGTATAAATGGGTTTCAAGTTGTGAATGCCAGCAGTACACTAGCATATATGTTATGTATACATCCATTTAACATCATTGTTCTGTGTATATGCCAGCATTTCAAGGGAATTTGAATGTGTCGGTGTAAGCTTGTTAAATTGTCATGGTGTGACAGGGCCCTAAGTAAGGGATGGTACAGACTGATTCAGCCGTAACTACCACAAAAGGAACTTTTAATCTTAAAAATAGGGAGGAGTTGACACAAATATTACTGATACTAAAATCTGCTGTAATTATGTTTGCATTTATCTGCATTGATTGGTTGTAAAGCAATATTTCCTTCAGTATTTTATTTTCTTTGTTGCTGTTTAAACTGTCAGTATGCTTTGGTCTTTTAATGCTGATTGGCTGATGGTTAAAAAGCCCATCTTCACACCCTTTTTATTTTAAATCACAGATTATTAATAGTCACTGCTTTATTTTCATTGTACTTTCACAGCAGCTCACAGTCCATATATTTTATCTTGCCAAATGATGAAAAACTTGAAGGCCATCTTAAAAGCTCAACTCAGAAAGAGATGAAAGTATAAATTGGAGGTGGCAGTAGCTCACTCTGATCGTGAATGGTTAAGAACCAGAGGGCTGTTGATGTGGCGCTGGTTCAGTACTCTCCTGTGGCAGAGGCCTGTGGAGGTTGAAGCCCCCTACCTGAGCTCCGCCGAGGCGCCCCTGAGCAAGACACCCAACTTCCACTATGCTCGTTGGAGCCTGTCATGGGCTGCCTTGTTCTCGCTCACCTCTGTTTGTGTGTGCATGTATATCACTCAGCTGCATGTTAAGTGTGAGTATATATACCTACAAAAAAAGTATGTGTTGAGATCTGGTTGTAATTTCCCCATTAGGGGATTAATTAAGTATATCATCTAGAAATACAGCCCTGTGTGAAATAATAAATACCTTTTTGTGTGGCTCCAGCTCGAGACTTAACCCTGAAATTTTGCCATTTTTACATTTCTTTTTGAAAGCATCAAACAACCAAGGGCAAACATATTTTCACAGTGATGTTTTTTTGTTTTTTTTTTAACCTCTGAACAGCCTCTGGTTCAATTGGATTCCCGTCTATGCCAAGATAAGCTAGCAGCCTGTAGCTATAATGGTATTGATCTTTTACTTGAAGCAAGAATATATTTAGGCAAATTTCCCAAAATGTTGAACAGCCTTTAAGTCCAAATACAAAGTACAGCTTTGTTTGAACCCTTATGGCTCCTTGTTTCATGTTAACCTCCTACACAAATCCAATACAAACTTTTCTTGAGCTTGCTACCTCTTTAGCGGAGGCTGGGTTAGTAGCGCCAGCTATTTCCAACACCTGTGGGTGGGCCTATAAATAGAGCACACATGTTTTCTCCTTCTTTTTCACCTCAGTGTAACGTCTGGTTTTGACATCCAGGTGTTTCTCAGTTAGTCATTTCACGTCTGCTGTTTATGAAGGAGAATCCCTCTGATACACAGCTGCACACACACTTCTTCACCTGTTTATCTATCGATTACAGACATTATCTTAATGTCTCAGAGTCACTGATTATAATTGTCCAACATTTTGCCACAATTAAAAAGTTGATGTATGTAATATGAGAAAGTAGGAAATTATTCATTCATTTTTCTATGTAATGCCCCAAGTTAATAAACTTCTCTCTCCCTCCTCTCCCTCTTTCTCTCTACAGCGTCAGACAACAGCCAGCGGTTTCAGGAGACATGTTTTGCCTTTGCATTAACACCGCAGCAAGTTCAGCAGATCAGCAGCTCAATGTAAAATTAACGCAGCTCTGTCAATGCAGGATACTGACTTGTTCATGAATAATTCAGAAATGTACATGGTTTGTGTGGATGTGCATTGATAAATCTATTTCTGTTCTCAAAGGGACATCTCGGGGAACAAATGCGATTTCTCAGTTCAAGTTCAGTTGCGGTTTTGCCTGTCGGAGACGAGCTGTCCTCAGGAAGACCATTTCCCCCCCAATCTGTGTGTGAAAGTAAATGGGAAGCCATGTAACCTGCCGGTGAGGAGCACTGAATAAACCACGTAGTAAACCAAGAAAAAAATATGTATATGCCACCAGATTAAAAAGCTTGATGTTAATTTCAGTGCTATGCTATTCATTTCTAGGGTTATCTTCCTCCAACCAAAAATGGGGTTGAGCCCAAGCGGCCTAGCCGTCCCATCAATATTACCTCACTGGTCAGATTATCCACCACAGTCCCCAACACCATTGTTGTGTCGTGGACCGCTGAGATTGGAAGGGTAAGTGCCTTAACCTTTTGCAGTATCTGAATAATTGAGGACAGTTTCGATGCTTGATGAATAAATGTGAACATTTAGTAGTTATAACTGCTCACATATTAAGATTTGCTTGCTTGTCTCATTCACATCATTCTGAAAATGAGCATTTCCAGGATTGCTGCACAAAAGTTTAAAAACAATTTTGTATTAAGATGTATTGAAAAAGTATTAAAATTTATTACTTAAGTAGCTGAATAGTGTCCAGTTGTGTAATCTGAATATATTTCAAGTGCCTAAAGTAAGCATACTCATTATGTAGAATGGCACTTTCAGAATTATATGCATTATATTACTGTATATTAATAATTAATTTATTGATGTGTATATAAATTTATTGTCACATCTATTGAAGATTTTGTTTACTTATATATTGCTGGGTAGCCTGATCTATAATAATAAAATATATCTGAAAAATAAAAATTGAATCCTTAAAATAAGTGGTATTAAGTACAAAGGACAATATTCATATCC
Organism: Etroplus canarensis; assembly: GCA_015106775.1. Classification (NCBI taxonomy): domain Eukaryota; kingdom Metazoa; phylum Chordata; class Actinopteri; order Cichliformes; family Cichlidae; genus Etroplus; species Etroplus canarensis. Next base: position 1,704 of record VUQH01043027.1, on the reverse strand, counting down.
AAAATATAGTAGACTAGAAGCAGAAGGTAGCATAGCACAGAAATACATTAGACCTGAACATGAGTGCAGTACTTAAGTAAATGTACCAAGTTATATTCCTATTGGTCCACTTAGTCAACTGGTCTACTTGTAAGATTAATACTATGGAGTGGCACTCATATTTCAGGGGGCCATTGCCACCCCATGCTCCCCTCTGGACACAACCCTGTCCTGCAGCTCTCCCCTCTGTATTCTACACCCCTTCTGTTAGACAAACATCAGCTTAATAAGCACGACACATAATTGTGAATGAATTCTGGCTGCGCACCAGATTTAACCCCATTCTTATGTGTGAATGTCCGGTGTTCAACCGATTGTACCACTGTTCTTCACTTCCTCTGCCGCCTTCTTTGCTCCTCATACTACTCATCTGTTTTGGTCTGAAAAGACGTATAATCAGCCCAAGTTTTCCATCACGAGGTGCAAAAGCCTAGTTCCCTGCCTGACCACTTGAATGACAGCATGAATTTGTTTGCCTACTCCACCTTTAGTAACCCAGAACCAGCTGTTTGTTTTATTTTACTTTGGGCTCTAAGGAATTTTTAAGTTTAAGTTTTGATATTTTTTATTTTTGATCAAGTAAATAATAATTTGCTATTGTGTGCTCTATCCAAATATAGCACGTTTAATAGATATACTGTTTGTTCTGTCTAAAGCCCCTGTCACACCTTGACAATTTAACAAGCATATGCCGACATAGGAAAAAATCTACAAATAAGCTGGCCTGTGTAGATTAAGTTCTAGATAAGTTTTTTTATAAGTTATGAGCATGCTGACGTGCCCTCCTATATGTCATAGTGCGGTGAGGTCGCTGGAAAATTTTGAGCATGGACAAAATCTTCGACGTTTGCCAGCATATGGTTCATAAGTCCCACATATGTGGACCACATGTTGCAGGTACTTAATGCATATGGAGGCTCACATTGCACTTACGTAGAAATATGTGGAGATAATGTCTAGCTTACCCAAAACGTATTAATAACCTATGAGTAACATGGTTTTAACCTATGGCTAACATATATCAAACATACCTCCAACGGATATTGATTGTTTGTAGACGTATTTGATGTGTTCCATTTGTACTAAATATGTTTCTAACACACAGCTGCCATATAATTGCGTGTGTGCTGCATTTAAGGGAAGTGGTATAAATGGGCTTCAAGTTGTGAAGGCCGGCAATACGCTAGCATTTGTTGGTATTACATTTTATATAGACTACCGGTCAGAAGTTTTAGAACACCCCAGTTTTCAACTTTTTAATTAAAATTCAAGCAGTTCAAGTCCAGTGAATAGCTTGAAATGGCACAAAGGTAAGTGATGAACTGCCAGAGATTAAAAAAAGTAAGGTTACTTAAATCTGAAAAATAATGTACATGTCAGAATTATACAAAAAGGCCTTTTTCAAACAAACAATAGGTTAACAACTTAAAGCTGTTCTGCAGCAGTGGAGGTAGATTAAGCCTTGAACCCAGGATAGCAAGGAACAGACACAGTACAAAGATAATAAATACAAGGACTCAAGGGAACCATGAACCAACACACCGAGACTAGAGACAAGGAGGCTGAAAACTGGAAAACATGAGGAAGACACAAAGAACCAATAACTAAACATGAGCTGGGGCAGGAACAATGAAAGTAAAACATAAGGCACACAGCAAAGGGGAT
>VUQH01043026.1:14091-37715 GCA_015106775.1 Etroplus canarensis | reverse complement strand
CTCACAAGTCCTTCCACATTGACCAAAGCACCAGTTCCAGCTGAAGAAAAACAACCCCAAAGCATGATGCTGCCACCGCCATGCTTCACCGTGGGTATGGTGTTCTTCTGGTGATGCGCAGTGTTGTTAGCTGGCCCCGGATTTTATTTCTTTCGAAGCAAAGGCTTCCCTACACCATAGCCCAGACATATGGAGAATGCAGAAGATTGTGACATGTGCTACACAACCAGTACATGTGACAACAATCGCTTCTCCTGAAATTTACCAGAAATTCCTGCAGCTTCTTCAGTGATGCTGTAGGCCTCTTGGCAACCTTCCTGACCAGTTTTTTATCACATCTTTTTGTCAGTTTTGAAGGGATGTCCAGTTCTTGGTAACTTGACTGTGGTTTCATATTTTCTCTTCTTCTTGCTGACTGCCTTCACTGTGTTTCATGGTATATACAATACTGTGGGATTTTTTTTTGTCCCTTTCTCCTGACTGATACTTTTGAACAATAAGATCCCTTTGATGCTTTGTCATCTCTCTCTGAACCATGGCTTTTACTGCAGGATGAAACTGAGTGACTGTCAGGAAAATCCTACAAGTGCAGCTTCTTATTCAGTTGAATTGTACAGGCTTGAGGAAGAAATGTGGTCGTAAGTAAAAACTTGAAATCAACAGTAGAACTCACGGCTTATGCTTAATGTTTCAAATGGCAATGCCAGGATTCATCGGGCTCAAATTATGCAAGAGTGGTTCAGGGAGAACGAGACTTCATTTTTCACACAACAGTCGGCCACCACAGAGTCCAGACCTTCAGCCTTTTGGGAATCCTTCAGAAGTGCCGGGCAAGAGTTTACACAGCGAGCCAGTCTCTTCATCAATACTAGATCTTGCAACTCTGGATGGAAATAAATGTTGTGACACTGCATAAGCTTATCGAGACGATGCTGCTGCAAACGTGTGCAGCCATCAACCTAAAGGCAGTGCAATGAAACATAAATATTAGAGATTGTGATTTCTTTTTTTTTTTGGCCAGGCAGTGTATTTTAATAGTCATATTTCATGACTGACCTGCATCCCACAGCCAAGTAAAGACTATAAGCGGGAAACACAGAGTGAGTTCAATATTCACACTCTGATAATTATCATGTCTGAAATATTCAGCAGTCGTAAGAAGCTCTTAACGCCTCGCTGGTTCAGCTGATGTCGCTTGTGCCTAAACAGCCGCTCCATATTTTGAAAGGGGATTTTCGTTTGTCGGGAGTCTCTGACGGTGAAGTTTTCTGAGATGTTATTGGACGATGACCTGCAGCCGTGTTTGTCCTTACTGAATTCAGGTGTTGCCCGCTTAGTTTAAGGCAGGTGTGATGTTTCTGTTCGGATTCAGCAGAGCTGCGTTCATCCAAGTTGAGAGCCGATGCTTCCTGTGTGTTTGCTCTCAGCGAACAGTGTCAGTGTGTCGCTACAGCCCTTTTGTGCAGTTTCTCTCTCTTTGCTCTGATGTTAAACACAACGCAAACAGAGAGCCAGAGGGCCACAGATATCCCTCTCTGTTGCAGCCTCTTTGACCTCAGATGGTGTGCTTGTTTTTTTTGCTTGCTTGTTGTGTCAGTGTGCTGCAGGGGCCCACATTCTGACTCTGTCTGGGCTGCCTGCTTCACTGTGATATATAATATACTGTAATATATAAGACTGCTTGTGATGCACTCAGTGAGAAAGTTGATTAAAGGCACAGGAAAAAAGAAAAGTCAGTAAAATAGAAGATGCTGTAGAAATGAGCAAGTGTTCAAATTATACCTTAGGTTATGAGCAAAGTGCGGCAATTGAAAATATAGATCTTTCTATAAGATACAGTATTTTTGGCCTTTTTATCTGATGCACAGACTTTCAGAAGTATCCAAATTACAACACAGTATACTTATGAGCACATACACAGTAAACAACCAGTTTCTGTTGTCTAAAGGGGCAAATACTGGCTGATTCATTTTGTGAATCACACCGCTTTTAGAGAAAATGCCCACTCCCACTGAACACATCGTTTTTCAGAATGTCAAAGTTAAGGATTTGTCCTCTGTGGATTCAAATTCTCATTGCAATGTTCCTCAAGGTAAGTAAATAAATAAATAAATAACTGAGCACTTAATCAGATTCAGATCAAATCAGCAACTCAGTTGAATCAAAACTGGCAACGTGTCAATGACTCTGCATTGAATGTAGATTGATTGATTGATAGTTTAGTTTATTAATGCTCACAGGGAAGTTACAGTATTGCAGCAGCAAATTCACAGCAGGGAGATGAAAGTGCGAAATTATAAAGTCGCGTGAAAAAGAAAGTACACCTTGCTTCAGTCTTAGGAATTAAGAGGGTAAAGTTGGGTGCTGCTGTTGAACTGATCATCAGCCAGTGTGAGCACCACTGTAAAAGCAGAAGTTTTGGCAGTTTGCTGCACTGGAGCATTCAGGTGTGTGTTACTGCCCAAAGCTGGACCGTGCAATGCTCAGAGAAATTGTAAAAATCCAAGAGCTACACCTTAGAGTCTACAGGCTTCAGTTAGAATGTTAAATATTAAAGTTCGTGATTGTACAGTTGGAAGAACACTGAACAAGTACGGCTTGTTTGGAAGGAAAAAAGTCTCGTCGCTAAAAAGAACATGGCAGCAAGGCTTGGGTTTGGAAAGTTGCATCTGAACAAACCACGAGACTTCTGGAACAATGTCCTTCTGGACAAGACCAAAGTGGAGATGTGTGGCCATAATTCACAGCAAAAATCAAACAAAGGATATCAAACACTTCATTCCAACTGTCAAACAAAGTGGTGGAGGGGCGATGATTTTGGCTTGTTTTGCGGCCACAGGTACTGGGCAACTTGCAGTCCAATGTGAGGCCATCTGTCCGACAGCTGAAGTTTGCCCAACACTGGGTCATGCAACAGGACAATGATCCCAAGCACAGCAGCAAATCTACAGCAGAATGACTGAAAAAGAAAAGAATTAAGGTGTTGCAATGGCCCCGTCAAAGTCCAGACCTCAACCTGACTGAAATGTTGTTGGCGGGCTCTTAAGAGAGCTGTCCAAAAATGGATGCCAACAAACCTCGATGAACTGAAGCAGCGTTGTAAAGAAGAGTGGGCCATAATTCCTTCACAACGATGTGTGAGACTCATAAAATCATCCAGAAAACAATTACTTAGAGTTCTTGCTGTTACAAGCTACTGAATCATAGTTGTACTTAGTTTTTCACAGGGCTGCCTAGAGTCCTGTGAAAACTATTTTTAATAAACTATTTTTATTACAAGACTGTATCTATACAAGCTATATTGTACTGCAAAATAATGAGATCTATGAAATATAAGGCCATGTTAGCACTGTTGCCTTACAGCACCCTTCAAACCTGCATGGTATTCCTCTGGGTACTCCAGATTCCTCCCACAGTCCAAAGACATGCATGTTGGCCATGGATGAGAAGTAGATGAAGTGCTTAAAGCCTTTAGAATGAATGTATGAACTCTATGGTTAATGGGTGAAAAGTTGGTACAGGAACCCGTGGCTGGGGTTGTTTGATACATTTAAAAAGAACATGGTACAAGCAGGTTATATAAAAAGAAATTGCTTGGACTGCTTAATGAGATATTTGGATGATTACTGACTCAAATATCTGGATCAGGTTTGAAAAGAAGTTGGTTTCTTGGCTCTCTGGTGAAAAAGGGCCTTAAGAATCCAGCAAAAGAAATATTTCCAAGCTTTTGTCCTTTTTAACTCACTTTTTGATACAGCTAGAACCAGCAACCCCTATGCTCAAACAGGACAGATCGACATAGGCCAAACGAAGCTGTGTGTCTCGCTTTCGTCACCGATATTTCAGTAAAGCTTATTCAGCCAAAATGTCGCTCAAACAGAAAGCTCGCACTTGGATTTCTCCATGAGTTGGACGTCAAACAGCGTGATTGACTGGGAAAGTCATGGCATTGCAGCTTTAAATGCTGCAAACATGGTGGTATGATCCTTTCATCCTCCCGCCGCTTCCAACCTCCATAAACTCCCAATGTTCCTGAGTCACCTCGCTGGTCTCACCTGCAGCCATTTATCCAAGAGGATTGGATTTGATCTAATTCTTGGTTTAGGAGTGATTGTAAAGCCCCTGTGTGTGTGTGTGTGTGGGGGGGGTGTAATTCCTGAATTTAGGAGGTGTTGTGTGGGTCTCTTTGTGTGTTTTGTTTGCCGCAGCTTGTACTGCGGGGATCAGCCGGTCTGCTGCGTTCGGGCCGGATTCATCACTTATTAGGATGTGAACGGGTTGCGGTGCTGTAGAGAGCGTGGGGATTAGGCTAATACCTGGTTTTAGAGGCGAAATGGAAAACACCTGAGCCAGAACAGGATCAGAGGAGGGAGGGGGGTGAAGCAGCAGAGGGGAATACTGATGAAAAGCTGAACTCCTTCACGCTGAGTCCCTGTTGAGAAAATGCACTTTTGATTCAAGTTATTCAATGATACATTACACATTATGATACGTTCAGTTATCAGTGTCCAGCATATAAAACGGTAAATCACTGTTTAATGTGGCAGATATTATCAACTTTATTTTCAAGCTATGAATCACAGTCAAACTAAGGATGGATGATGGAAACGGGGCCCTGTGCACACACTTTTATATCAAAGCAACATGCCCTAACAAGAAGAATCACTAAAGACTGCACAAACTGATACGTTTAGAGGCTCTTAGGGGCCATTGAGTGTCTCTGTTTTGTCTGGTCCATCTTTCTGCTTGCATTATTTTCTGCTTTCATTGTTTGGTGCCTCTTTGTGGTCCCGTCCATCTCTTCCAGTTGTTTCCATCTTTATTGTTTTCTTCTTGTCTTTTGTTTTTTGCGTCTCTTGTCAGTCAGGTCTCTTTGTGGTCTTTTTTTTGCAGGACTATGCAAAAGTCTTGAGCCTCCCACCATTGCTTTATATTTTGCTAGGAAAACTGGAAATAGGTGCAACAATTTACTGAAACATGGAAACAGAAATGGACAAACAGCACATAAGGCGAAAACAGAGTTTGCACAATTCTAACCAGCTTTAAAGTCTGTATTTTGTATGACCGTACGTATTCCTCAACACAGCCTGAACTCTCTTAGCTAAGCTTTCTTTTCGCTTCTTTAAGTCGTCTTCAGGAATAGTTCTCCAGGGTTCTTGGGGGACATTTCAAAGCTCTTCTTTGGATGTTGGCTGCCTGTTGTTCCGTTCTCTGTCAGGATGATCCCACACTGCTTCAATAATGTTGAGGTCTGGGCTCTGGGGAGGCCAATCCATGGCCGACAGCGTTCTGTTGTGTCTTTTTATAGCCAGGTAGGCTTTTACTGCATTAGCGGTGTGTTTGCGATCATTTTCATTCTGAAAAATGAAGCTGGCTGAAATGCAGCCCCAAACCATGACAGAGCCTCCACCGTGTTTTACAGACGGCTGTCGACACTCACTGTCGCGCCTCTCCTGACCTCCTCTGTACATTCTGACAACAATTTCCACCAGAAATGTTCAGTTTTGATTCATCACTCCATAAGACCTGTTGCTGCTGATTTTCAAAACTAGACAAAGACAAAACAAAGACATAACTGAAACTGAAATCTAATTAATCACTCGGTTCTGCTCTGAAGTTTGAGTCTTTTTTGCAGGTATTTGTGTGTTTGCAGTCATTTTGTGACTTTTTGTTTCTGTGCGGTTTGCGTCTCCTTTTAGCCAGCACCTCACAGGGATCCTTTCACTGCTTCATTGCTTTGTATTCATATTGCCTCTCTTTTGTTGGTAATGTCTCTGTTCTTCTGAGTCTCTTAGTTATCATCTGGCATCACTTACTGGTTCTTTGTTCTGTTTGTTTCTGCTTTGCATCTCCTTTTCTGTTATTTTCTCCCACTTTGTGGCCATTTTGAGTCTCTTTCCATCTCTTAGTTGTGATTTTGAATCATTTTGCATCTGCCCCTGTTTCTAACAATAAACATGAAGTCATTTCATGCAGGGACCTAAATTGAATCTTTAGTTTAAAATACACCAGCCTCAAATCAAGTCTGTTGATCAGATTCAAATTCATTAATAATTACCCCACCACCACCACCCCTGAGGTTTTACTAAGTGTGTAGGATTGGCGTTATATACAACAGGGGAACCACATCAAAGTTTCATTTTCTGATACGTTAATGGGGAAAAAACCCTGATGATTTCTAACATGCCACTCAGCTCTGATGTGCATTTGTTCTGCTAAGGAAAGATAGACACATTTTCCTTGTTTAGGTCTTAAAAGGCATGAAATTAGATCTCTGAGACTGAGCAGTCACCTTATAAAGAACAGATCAGAGGTTTCTGAACACTTTGACATGTGCACACAGGCTACAGTGTCTGAGCGATTTCTCACAGGATTTATTTTATGTAACTGGAATTATAACATCTATTAATCATCTGACGACCCCTCAGGTTTATATAATGACTCTGAAGGGACTCACAGTGAGGTTAGCTCCCTGCTGGTGCATGATAACAGGTTAAAAACTATTCTGTCATAGACGTTATGTGGACAAAAATAATGGGTCACTACACCATTGCACCTAGGAGCTTTTATTACATCCCATTCTAAATCCAAATACATTAACATGAGTTGGTCCTCCCTTTACAGCTTCCACTCTTCTAGGAAGGCTTTCTACAAGATCTTGGAGTGTGTCTGTGGGAATTTTTTACCCATTCATTCAGAAGAGCACTTGTGAGATCAGACACTGATGTTAGATGAGAGGGCCTGGCTCGCAATCTCTGTTCTAGTCCATCCCAAAGGTGGACAGTGGGGTTGAGGTCAGGGCTCTGCAGACCAGTCAAGTTCTTCCACATCAAACTCATCTAACCATGCCTTTCTGGACCTTGCTTTGTGCACTGAACAGAAAAGGGCCTTCTCCAAACTGTTCCCACAAAGTTGGAAGCATAGAATTGTCCAAAATGTCCTGGTAAGCTAAAGCATTAAGATTTTCTTTCACTGGAAAGGAGGGCCCCAGGACAACCCAAGAAAAATAACCCCACAGCATTATCCCTCCTCCAATAAACTTAACAGCTGGCACAATGCAGTCAGGTTAACATTCTCCTGGCATTCACCAAAACCAGACTTGTCCATCAGACCGCCAGCCAAAGAAGTGAGATTTGTCACTCTACACAATATGTCCCCACTGTTGGCTGGATATCGCTAATATGGTTGTCTCCGGCACAGAGCTGTGAGCAGAGAAGCCCCACCCACTTGCTGTTCAAATCCTCTGTTTACAAGGGGCAGCCAATCAGGGGCTGCACGAATGCTCTGTGCAAAGATAAATAAGGATTATTTTGAACTGGGATTGTTGCAAAGCTACTCCAGTAGAGTTGAAGAATAGAAACATGGAGCTGGAAATAAGAATAAGAGATTACTTTTAACAATATATAAAGCAGCTTGAAGCTAAATCTGATAGCAAGCAGAATCAGTTATAAGCCTCACATAGGAACTTTAATGTATGAAGGCAGGACTTTTACTGTAATGGAGTACTTAGTATTCAAGAACTGTGATGCTGCATAAAATCTTTATGAAATGCAGTAACTGTTTGCAGCACTTTGTGTAAATCCACCTGGGTGTGGATTCAGTCTGAATTTGCTGTCGCTGTTCGTTTCCAGCAAAGAAACCAAGGACAGGATTTAATCAGTCACACACTCCCATAGCTGCTCTTTCATTTGACCTGTGTGACCCCAAGCTGACATAAGTTCCTCTGATGGCCTCTGACCACAATATGGAGAGGCCTCATGTCCTTCCGTCTTTCGTGTTACCAACAACGACAGAAACAGAAACACGTCACAGGTTAGGCAATAAGGAAGAGAGAAGAGGAGGTGAAGGAAACGAAGAGGAAGACCCACGAGAAAGAAAACGTAACAGGGCGTTGTTTTTATTTAAAAATGCTGTTCATCATTCATCAGCCGTGAGCATGTAAAGAGAAACAGCTGGGTCTCATCACTGATCCCAGAGCTGCTGCCTGATCCTCCTCTCCACCTGTTCAGGAGTCCTTGGGCAAAACACCGAACCACAGTTGACTCGTGATCCTTCGTCTGGTTGCTCTTTATGTGGATAAAAGTGTAACTCTGATTCTAAAGAGGAAAAAAAAAGGCAGTTATAAAGGAAAGATACACACCTCCGGGCGACACTGAGGCTGAACAAGCTCAGCATTCCCATGTTATCTTTTCCATGTCTGGCTTCACTAAACCTCACATACTGCAGTCATGATAGCACCGTTCACTGAGAGGTGGGAATCACCAGAGGCCATCATCATACTTAACTCACAATAGGATATTATTAATGCGATTTTAAACAGTTTGAGATATGCTGAGTAATACAATAACGTGCATTGTGATTTATCAGCTTTTTTCAACTGCAAATTATGTCCCCAAAGGTGAACTTTTGAAGTATCTGATTTATCTAATCAAATAAAGTTCTCAGTCTGTGCCTCTCACTTCAGTCATTTGTGTTGCTGCAAAGTGGGAGTGTAAGACAGACAGACTGACAGCTCTGCAGTTAGAACTGAACTGAATGCAAACGTGCATGCACTACTGCACAATTAGAGTTCTTTTTGAATAGTGCAACTGGTACAACAAAAATTATGCAGCCCCTGCAGCAACTGAAGATTTGGAAAAATGGGCGTAAACTACGCAGGTGGACTGAAACAAGCAATCGATTTTATTATTGTAGTACTAAAAGTTCAATTTGTACTTGTCAAAAATGTGGTGAAAAAGTTACCCGAATCAACTGAGCCAGTTCACTCTGTAGCATCCCTGGAGTGTAGTGCTTTATGCATTTGGTACCTGGTTTGATTCCAGGTGGTTACACAAGCCTCTCTCAGCATGGAGGTTGAATCAGGAAGGGCATCCAGTATAAAACCTCTGTCAAATTACCGATGTGGATTAATCTGCTGCGGCGACCCCTTTGCTACACACTACAGAAGAAGGAACTGAAATGATACAGGAGGGTGTGAACCCTTAAACTTGTGTGGATGAATAGTGCAAAATTGGTGATTCAGTTGTGTGACTTTTGCCTCACAGCAAGAAGATCCTGGCTTCAAATCCACTGGTCAGCTTGGGCCTTGCTTTGTGGAGTTTGCATTCCCTCCTTGTGCCTGTATGCGCCCTCTCCAGGTACTCTGGCTTCCCCCCACAGTCCAAAAACACGTGTGGGGTTAGGGTAATAGATGATTCTAAATTGTCCGTAGTTGTGAATGTGAGCATGTGATGGACCAGCGACCTGTCCAGGGTGTATCCCGCCTCAGTGACCCTGAATTGGATGAGCAAAAGAAGATGGATAGATGGTATTTTTATGATTTGTAAAGCAGTTCTGCCTTCGTCTCTCAGGGTTAAACGGTGTTAGGAACAGGTGAAGCAGAGGGTTGGGAATCACAGAGAAGCTCTCAGTACATTGGTGTCACTATACAGAGATTCTGCGATCCATGATGGTCAGTGGACTGGTGCTTATATAGCGCTTTTCTACTCTAATTGAGTTTTTTCCTCCATTCACACAGCGCTTTATTCTATGCCTTTAAGCGCATTTACACACACATCACACACACATTCACACTCTGACGGATGCATCAGGAGCAGTTTGGGGTTCAGTTTCTTGGCCAAGGACGCTTCAGAATGTAGACTGGAGAAACCAGAGATCAAAATGCCAACCTTCCTATTGGAAGGCGACCTGCTCTACCTCCTGAGCCACAGCCGCTCCTAATGTGAAGATAGCCATCTTGAATCTGCATGAAGTCACAAGTCACCTCATTTCCAGTCTCTACTCTCATTCAGTTCATAAGGGCCACAAGAAGGCGTCATGAAGTAGCTGCTCTGGTAAGTCGCAGTGGGAGTATCTGCATGTCTTAATCAAAATGGTTAAAAAATATTAATTTGCGCAAATATTTTGGTAATTGCAATAGCGTTACGTTTTGTGATATTAATGTTTTGTCTCATAATTAGTGAAGAACAAATATAAAAACAGAATTAACACTAGTAACAAGGCTTTGGAAGTTCTACAGAAAGCCAAAAAGTAGATTACAAGGCTTTAGCGTGCTATACAAAAGACTATTTAACAATGAAATGGCTTTTACTGTACGGTTCGTGCAGCCAGGATTAAACAAAAATGAAGAAGGAAATAAAGTTCCTGCTGAGACTCTGCATTGCTCAGTGTTTCATGGTCCTGAAAGACAAAAGGGTTTTGATAATCTCTCAAATCTAGAGACCCTATCAGCACATACGTAGGAACTCCATTTTCCAGAGAATTGCTAAGTGGGAGGCGTTGATCTCTTATCTTGAACAAAATTTACCGCGGTGCTCTATCCCAGTTAGAAGAGAATCACCTTTGGGACACTGACCACAAATCCTGCTTCACAGTGCAGACCTCACGAGTTTCTGGCTGTAAGAGCAAATGCGATTTAATGCTACAGAGGCCGGAGCAGGGCACGCTGTAGATAACAGATAAGCATGCATAAACCCACCGCCTACTGACCAGTTAGCTCCCTGGAAAAGAGCATCCCCACTTTCTTGGACCTGTGTGCATAAAGTAAGAAGGTCTCTCGTTTTTTAAAAGCCATCAGAATCTTTTATCTTCCTCTGACGAGCGTCAGTTAGAGATACGGATTCTCAGGGGAGGGGACTTTATTCCCTGCTTCATTTTTCCCCCTGCTGGCTGAAAGCAATTTTGAAGTAATTTCATTGTTCCATAGTCCTTTTTATAGTGACATAATCCTAAACCAGAGAGCACTAAAGCTCCTGCAGACTACTTGTTGACCTTATATAAGATTTGTACACAAGTCTACTCATTCTTAATTTCTTCCCAGTACTGTTTAACAGGGCCAGGGCCGCAGCTGAGAGGATACGTCTAAAACTGTCTACCACGCTATAAGAATACATCCAAGTAATACATAATTAAATGGAATACAGTTATAATTATAGTCAGATCTGTCAGTGCAGCCTATTCATAAACTGTATGAGTGCAAGGCACAGATACAGATACCTACTAATTAGTGCTAAGAAACAGACTAATAAAATGCTAGAATTGAACTCAGATGGTCTGTACCACACAGCATGCCAAACAGTTTGTTAGATAATTCCAGTAAAATGCTCCAAAAGGCACCGATGGCACAAATGTGGTCAAGAGAGCCAGTTCAGAGACTGGGATTAGTAGAAGTGAACTTCAAGTCTCACCAGTATCCAAATGAATGGATTACTAGGGACCAAAACTGTTTTTTTAACCAGCTGTAAACGTATTTTTTAATATGGGCGTTTGTAGGTATCAACTTTCTTTTGAAACCGGCCTCAAGTGGCCATTAGAAGAACTGCGGCTCTTGGCACCTCCTTGCTGGCTATCGTTTCAGCAGGAGGTTGTCTTTGGTTATCAGAAGCAAAATACTTTATTAATTCCAGTGGAGAAATTTCATAAAAAATTCAGGTACAGCCTGGTGCAGCCAAGTCTCTGAGAAACACATTAACCGTCTGGGGTCCGGTGTATAATTGGCCGTTTCTGCCTACTCTTGATTTGACCTTTTATATTTCACCTGAAACAACTGTTTACCTCGCCTTGTTTGGTGTCATTTTGTTCAGCACAGCCTCACTGTGTAAGTGTAGTTATTTTTTTTTTTCATTCTGACGTACTGTATTAACACACAAGACCCAAAAATCACAAAAAAACTATAATCCAAGTAATCCAATTGCTGCACCTATTTCCCATTTTCCTGCAAAATATAAAGGAATAAGAGGTACCTGAAGTGCTGTGTATGACAGACAGATTTTAACTGACTGCTGCTCGTCTGCTCTGTCTCCACTGGAAATAAGCAGTACTTGTATCGGTTACTGTGTTTTTAACTGAAGTCCAGTCCAGGCGCTTGTGGTCTACTTCTGATTCTGCTCATGTCCTGTTGGTGTCTGTCGGTGGTGTCCTGCATCATGCTGCTATCTTCTTCTGATGAAGCATGATTCGAGTGCATGCTGGGACAGAATCAGTCCGTTGGGGAGGAGTGGGGGGGGGGAGTCTGAGTATGTGTGTGCGTGAGCGCGTGAGCGTGTCTGATGACATCAGCAGGAAAACATTAGCCCAGTCATTGAAGGATGGGAAAGAAACGAGAAGCTAAAAATAGAAAAGAGGGAACAAAGTAGGACAACAAGATCGTCTACGCCTCCCGCTCCTCCTTTTCCACATCCTACTCTTTAATCCTCCTTTTCACCTTTGCCTTTCACTCTTGCTGCGTCTCCCAGCTCACCTTTTGTCTAGTTTTCCTTTTTACCTTCACTTAATTTTTTAGTTTTTCTCTTCTCATTTTTCTTCTCCTGTCTTAACTAGTTTCCTCCTCCCCCGCACTTCCTTCCTGGCTGTAATTATTGTTTTTCACCTTTATTTTCTGTCTTTTTATGAGCTCAAGTTATTGATCAGTTTGTTATTGTATCCACACAGAAGGTTGAGAGGTGACCCAGTGGTACTGTACCAGATAACAAGCAGTGGGGATGCAGTTTACACTGGAGCTCAGCGTGTTCGCTTAGAGTTGCTAAAGCCCTCTGTGGTGACTCTCAGTGTTTGTACTGTGCACATCCACCCACAAGTCAGAATACTGTAGATGCAGCAGGTCAGGTAAAAATAGAGGCGAAGTGTAAAAATAAAAAAATAAAAAAAACGAGTGGTACATGCAAGATGCCTCGCAGCTGCTGACACAGAAATTCTGAGTAACTGCTGCATGCTTCTCGCAAATAGTGCATCAGAATCTTACCTGCGAGGCCAGCAGCTGAATCCACGCAAGGGTTAGTGGTCCAGTCTGCAGCCCGTCTGCACCACTGAAACTCCCGTCAATTAAAAATTAATTTCCTGCTGACCTTTTTCTCTGCCGCACATTTATAATTTCACGACTTTAATTAGCCGAGCAGCCTGTCTTCACCGGAGGTTGGCCCCAAATATGACCTGGAACCCCAGGTGGGTTTAGTCTGAGACACTTTCTGAAGGCTCACCTAGACATGTGAAGGAATATGAATACTCTAATATAAGGGCCGTTTTCCGGGATAGACCCAGCTGAGTTTTTCGGTCAGATAGCTGTCTGAAAGCAGAATTTTATTTTTTATTTTTGTAAAATCTATAAATCTATGTGTTTAACTAATTAAGATCATCTCCTCTCTGTTTTTCTTTCATTAGTCTTCATTTTCTGACCCTTTGGTTACAGATTTATTATAGCCTGCTTTATCTAGGCTGTTAGAAACGTTCCCGTACAAGAGGGGTAGAAAATAAGGTTAGTATCAGCACTGATACTCAACACACTCATTTTGGCCTGCATAAGACCAAGCTAAAGCTAAAAGATATTTACTGTCAAGTTGCAAGAGGGCTTTTATTGTGAAAGAGAAGGGAAGTTTTCACTGAAAAGCTCTAAAAAGACTTGGCACTGGGTGCCAAAGTGGTTGGTGGGCTTTTACTCTGAAAGGGCAAGTCACTTGTTTACTGAGGAGTCCTTGCGGATTCAGTGGATGATGAACCAGCTGGAGGACTTTTACTATGGGAGGTTTTGACTGCTGAGGAGCCAAAAGACATTTTACTGTGAAAGAACCGAAGGCATTTTATTTTGAAGGAAATTCAGGGATTCTAACGTGAAGCAGTGACACAGAATTGTCACTGATCAAAACTAGACTAAAAGACATCCATCCATCTGTCCATCCATCCATCTGTTCATCCATCCATCCATCTGTCCATCCATTCTACTGCAGGGCTACCAGAGAGACAGTCACTCGTGCTCACGTTCACACTTACAGCTATTTTAAATTGTTGGCTAACCTAACCCTCTGCATGTCTTTGGACTGTGGGAGGAAGCTTGAGTACCTGGAGAGAACCCAGGCAGCCATGCAAGGTCCACTCAGGAAGGCCCCTGCTGGCTGGTGGATTCAAACCCAGTACTTTCTTGCTGTGAGGCCACAGTACTAACCATTGGACAAACATTATTTCATGGAATAGCAATGTAATCTGTCAGCTTCTTCTGGGTCTTAATGACAGAGCTGTGATACTGCGTTCCCAACTTTTATTACTGGCTTCAAGAAGGCCAAACTTTATTAATATCAGAGATCTTTTCCAACACTTATAGGCCACACAGATTCATATGGTGACATGTCACTGATCTGTCTGCAGCAGCTGTGTTGATTTCAGTCCATACTCTGTGTAACCTCTTCATATTTTTCCAGTGTCTTAAAGGATTCTGATTTTGATGATCTTCCTTTGTAACAGCAGTCTCTCAGCTGCTAGTAGACCTGTCCATGCTTTGATTGGTCAGATTCTTGATAGGCTTATGGGGGGTTGCTGTGGTTCTGGAGATAGAGCGGTTTGCCTTCCAACTGGAAGAGTTGCTGTTCAATTCCCGGCTGCTCCGGTCAGTCTACATGCTGAAATGTGCTTGGCCAACAAACTGAACTCTGAATTGCTCCTGATGCATCCACTGGAGTTTGAATGTGCGCGTAACAGTTAAAATGTGCTTAAAGGCATAGAATAAAGTACTGTGTGAATATCTGAATGAGGCTTGTGGTGGAAAAAAAAGGCATTTTGAGTGCTCAGTTAGAGGATGTAAGTACCAGTCGATTTGGGCTTAGTGAAGCCAGATATCGTGGGTATGTTGAACTTGCATTGTAGTACAGGTGTCAAACTAAACACTGAACTAAGTTTGCAACCAGATGTCCAAAAAAAGCTGTTGATGAGAGGACCTTCCCTTGAGGAAACAGGTTGACACAGATGTTGATTCATTCTATTTTACTCCTGTGGTCCAAAATGTGTGAATTTACATTCACTCTTTCAATAAGTGAGTCATAGCTGAGGCGATTTGAACTCATCTGAGTGATTTATGGATAGGTTAATGCCATGGTGAGGCAACAGCCTGTCCCTCCACAGTTCACTAGACTCACTACTGATCCTACAGAGTTGCTCAGAATTTTATTAAACTTACACACAATGATCAGCTAATGGGTCTTCATATTATGCTCAAGGTCAAGGTCATATTTACTTTTCTGTTTTCACATGAATCACTCCTGTTAATAGTACTGGTTTGTGATGTGCATAAAAAGAGTGTTTGTGCGTGCCCCTCTGTCATCCATACACGAATCTCTCCATCAGGTTTATTCCTGGCATAATGAGGTCTAAACCTAGCTTAGGACTGGTCAAGAACTTGGGCCGTTCATCTGGATATGAGAGCCTCCTTGAATTCTCAGTAGATCAGTTATCAGTTTGTTTCTGCACGTCACACATTATAATAACCTGTGAGTTGTGATGGATCATGAGTCTGATGAGTTACTATAATTCTGACTTTCTGTTTCAATCAAAAATGGCAAAAATGTAGGTCTTAACTGTAAGACTTTGCTTCTTTTCTTAGCCTCATATTGTAGTAAAGTTAAAATTTTTTGAGTAATTTGGGGCAGGGAGTTAATTGTGACCTGTATAAACACATGCACGACATAAAAACAACATAATGGTCAAAATTATTGGGCCACCTACAAATTAAACCTACAGACACTTTTATGACATCCTATTCTAAATCCATGGGCATTGATAAGCAGTTGGTCCCGCCCTTTGCTGCTGTAACAGCTTCCACGCTTCTGGGAAGGATTTCCACAAGATTTTGGAGTACGTCTGTGGGAATTTTGGCTCATTTATCCAGAAGAACATTTGTGAGGTCAGACACTGATGTTGGATGAGAGGGCCTGGCTCACATTCTCCATTCATCTCCTAGTTCATCCCAAAGGTATACAGTGGGGGTTGAGGTCAGGGCTCTGTGTGGGCCAGTCAAGTTCTTCCACACCAAACTCATCCAACCATGGATGGGCCTTGCTTTGTGCCCTGGGGCACAGTCATGCTGGAACAAAAAAAGCTCTTACCCAAACTGTTCTCACAAAGTTGGAAGCATAGAATTGTCTAAAATGTCCATATATATATATATATATATATATATATGGAGAGAGAGAGAGAGAGAGATAGATAAGGACTTCCCTTCACTTGAACTAAAAGACCCGAGCCAACCCAAGAAAAACAACCCCGTAGCATTATCCCTCCTTCACCAGGCCTTACAGCTGGCAGAATGCAGTCACACAGGTAAGGAGTTATTTACCAAACCCAAACTTGTCCACAGGGCATCTTTTCACTGCTCCAGAGTCCAGTGGTGGCGTGCTTTACACCACTTCATCAAACACTTGGTAATGTAAGGCTTGCATGCAGCTGCTTGAGCATGGAAACCACTACTGTACCATGAAGCTCTCAGTGCACAGTTTTTGTGCTGATGTTAAGGCCAGAGGATGTTTGTTGGAGACCATGCGCCTCAGCACTTGGCGACCCCGCTCTCTAACTTTACACGGTCTGTCACTTGATGGCTAAGTTGCTGAATGCTTGATACCACTTACAGTTGATGTTGGTATCATGTTACAGCACCACGCTGGAATTCAGTGAGCTCCTCAGAGCCTTTTTAAGGCAGCCTGCATGGCTAGGTGGTTGATTTTATACACCTGTAGCAATGGAACTGAATAAAACACTTCAATTCACATATTCAGAGGTTTGGCCCAATATGTTTGTCCATATAGTTTACATTATACTTTACAAGTGAGACCTGCAGATATGATATCTGCAGATACAAAACCTTCTTGAAAGCCTCTGGCGTTTTTCTTTAGTTATTAAATGGTCTATTTCAGTTTGTGAAATGGCAGGAATGCAGCAAAAAGGCTTTGAACACCCAGAGGACACTGTTCTTTACTGCAGTTTTCAGGGACTCAAATGCCACGCTGCCTCCTCTCCATGTGGTTCCCATGACGACAGGTAGAGAACATCCTGCGGGCTGCGGCGTCTGTTTGAGGCTAACTGCTCCCCAACAGCCTGTTCAGACGCACTTTTTCAGCTTGCAGTAAAACAAAGCCAGCTGCTCCTCGGTGCTCAGTAACAACACAGAAGCTGTTTTTAGTTTCTTATCAGAAAGTCAGAAGACGCTGAATGTCTGTAAGAAATTGCTCGTGTGTCGAGGAGGAGGCGGCGGCGGCGGCGGCGGTGAGCTGAGTGGGCTGATCAGAGCTGTTGCTGCCGGATTAGAGTTTGTGCTTTACAGTGTGCTTTGAAGTGATGCAAAAGAAAGTCACTGACAGAAAAGTTTAACCATGCTGGTGAAGTATGTTAAACTGTGCAGGAGATTGGTGAGCAGAAGAAGGAGGCGCAAGATAAGAATAAACAGACAACTGTCAGTCTGTAGGCCCTTGTCATGTCTAGTTCTTGCCTTTAAATTCATGGGCTTTTTACAGCATCTTTAATCTGTTAGTTGCTGTAGTCTTCTTCTGTAGCATAGGAATCAGGAACTTTTATTTTCAAATTTTTCATGCGTTTTTATATTGACCTTTTTACTTTTTAAAAAGTGAAGAAAATGACTGTGGCCTGGAGATCGAGCTTTAACAAGAACTTCTGATACGGTCCCAGAATGTCGCCTCACTAAGAACAGAAGTTCAGCATTTTTTTCTGTTAATATTTTTCTCACATTTATACCAAATATAAAACATAAATTTTCTATCTTGGTAATTCTTGTTTATTGATGTACTGTACTGTACACTTCATTTCTTTATACACCGATCAGGCATGGTGTTATGACCACCTGCCTAATATAGTGTTGGTCCCCCTTTTGCTGCCAAAACAGCCCTGACCCGTCCAGACATGGACTCCCCCAGTTTACCACTGTTCCTTCTTTGGACCACTTTTGAGAAATACTGACCACTGAAGACCGGAAACACCCCACAAGGGCCGTAGGTTTGGACATGCCCTGATCCAGTCGTCTAACCACTGGCCTTTGTCAAACTCGCTCAAATCCTTACATCTGTCCGTCCGTCGTGTACCGCTTTTCCAGGGGTCTGGGGTCGTGGAGGAAGCAGTTCGAGCAGAGAAACCCAGACTTTCCTCTCCCCAGCCACCTCCTCCAGCTCCTTCAGGGTGACCTTTGGTCTCTTTGTGGCCTCTCTGATTAATGCCCTCCTTGCCCGGTCTGTGAGTTTGGGTGGACGTCCCTCTATAGGCAGGTTTGTTGTCATGTCCTGTTCTTTCCATTTTGTGATGATGGACTTAACGATGCTCTGGGGGATTTTCAAAGTTCTATATATTTTTTTTATAACCCAACCCTGATTTGTACTTCTCCACACATTTGTCCCTGAGCTGTTTGGAGAGCTCCTTGGTCTTCATGGTGTAGCTTGTTTGGTGGTGTTGCAGACTCTGGGGCCTTTCAGAACAGGTGTGTATATATTTAGATCATGTGACACTTAGATTGCACACAGGTAGATCTTATTTATTTAATTATGTGGCTTCTGAAGGTGATTGGTATCACCAGATCTCATTCAGAGCTTCATAGCAAAGGGAGTGAATACAGTGACATGCACTGCAGTATGGTATTTTATATATATTATATATTTTTATCTGTTACATATTTTTCTATTATATATTCTATTATATATCCTTTCCATTTCACTTCACCAATTTGGACTATTTTGTGTAGCCCACCTAATAAATAAATTAAAACCTTTGAAATGACTAGTTTTTCTGTAAACATTAGGGAAAATGCCAAGAGGGGTGAATACTTTGAATACTTCTCAGCCACTGTAACAATATAAAGTAAAATATAAACTTGAACCGAATAAGTGAAGAGTTGAAAGTGAAAGACACTGTCCTCCCATTAAAACATGACCCCATAGCTGCAGCAGCAGCAGCAGCAGCAGCATGTCCCACTGTTACAGCTTCTTCTTATGGATGTTGTAGCCATGGCGAGAGGAAGGCAGGATGTCGGTGATGCACTTCACAGAGAGGAAGTGGAGGTGGTTCAAAACACTAGACTTTAACTCATTAACAACCCCAAAGAAACCCCAAATCCTACAGATGTGTTTTCAGTCATGACCCTCACATATTAACCCTTTCTTTGCATGTTATTGCCCGCAGCGCCCCCCACAGTGCGAATTGTGCACTCTGGTCAGGCCTGTAATGTGGAGGAGGAGCGCTACAGTGAAAGGGTTTACACCATCAGAGAGGGAGAGACTCTGGAGCTGCAGTGCTTGGTGACTGGACACCCCCGACCACAGGTAACAACTTGTTGGTTATATTGGGAATGTGTGTGTGTGTGTGTGTGTGTGTGTGTGCGGTAATGCAAAACTGGAAGATAAAAGTACACAGGAAATGGGATGAGGTCATGAATAAATGAGTAAAACATAAGACTAAAGGAACCAACAAAAGATCATGATGTTTACATTCACACTTTTACACACACTTCACCCGTGTTGACTCTGCTGAGCACTCAGTAAGAGGAAAAAAATCCTCCATCATCCCCGGCGGCTTGCTGAAGTGCCAGAGCTCCCGCTGAGCGGAGCTACTTCGACGCCTTTGTGTTTCATAAATGAGAGCAATCACACAGAGGAGGAGAAGAAGAAAAAGAAACCCCTGGAGGAAGAGAAGAGCCGCTGTCGTCTGGGAACGAAGAGAGACATTTACCGTGAGTGAAGACGAGGACAGCAATGAAAAGGGATGAAAAGAAAAAAGATTGTTAGAAGACCTTTAGTAAGTGTAGCTATTACTCTTTGTCTTTGCAACTGTACTTTTATCGATGTTTCCAGGCAGACAAGAAGTGTCGACATTGGGGAACTTTGATTGTAAAGGCCCTTCAATCAATGACTCATGTAACATTACATTTTACAGGCTCACACAGTTTATACTCTGCACTAGCAATGCAAAGTCCTGACTCACAAACGCCTTCAAAGGTCTTCTTTACTTTACAGTTGTCTACAGAACAACTGTGTAAATATCAAAACTATAAAATAAGATGGTAAATGGACTGGTACTTACATAGCACTTTTCTACTCTATCTGAGCACTCAAAGTGCTTTTTACTACAAGCCTCATTCACCCATTCAATCATACAGCGCTTTATTCTAAGCCTGAAGCGCAATTAACTATCACGCACACATTCACACTCCAATGTGATACATCTGGAGCAATTTGGGTTTTAGTGTCTTGCCCAAGGACACTTCAACCTGTCAACTGAAGCAGTCAGGGATCGAACTGCCAACCTTCATGTTGAGAGACGACCCGCTCTACCTCCTGAGCCTCCTGAGCCACAGCCTTCCCACGAGCCCATGGGTTTATGTTGTGCGCACACTCTTCAGACTCCCAGCAGCTCTGAAGAGCTTTCTCAGCACTCCATGATCTTTTCCTTCACTCTGCTCCAAGTTACGCCAAACCATCTCAGGGCTATGACTGGTGATTGTGGAGGTTCAGGCAATCAGATGCAGCACTCATCATTCTACTTCCTGGTCACACTGCCCTTACAGAGCTTGGAGTTGTCCTGCAGAAAAAGTGATAATGGTCCCACCACGATCAAACCAAATAGGAACGGGTCACAGAAGTGTGTTGGGGTCCTCTTTGTGGTTGCTTTGACTTCTGAATACAGTCAGAGTGGGGCATCAGTGGGGACTGTGATTTACTTGTAGGTGTTAAACCAAGACAAAAGGTATAACCTTTGGTCTGGAATACAACAATAGGGTGACAAGAGCAAGGACCAACACTGGATTTATGCTTTTGTGTTAAATTGACATCATAGGTACGGTAACGAGCTCTGGGTAGTGACTGGAAGAATGAGACTGCTCTGAAGTGTCTCTGGGTTCAGCCTTAGAGAGCTCGGAGCTCGGAGGAGGCCCTGGGGCAGATCCAAGACACGATGGGAGAGGTTGGTTTAGGAACGCCTTGGTAACCCTTGGAAGAACTCAAGGAGGTGGCCGGGTGGGAGCGAGGTTAGGGGTGTCTCTCTTTAGACTGCTGCCCCCATCATCCGGACCTGGATAATTGGCAGAAAATCAATGGAATGATGGATGGATAAATAAACTGTCAATACATAGTTATCATACACCTCATACCAACTCATTCTGCTTATATCTGCACATACTAATGGATTGCTACCTGCTTTCATGTCTCCATTTCAGACTACGTGAATTTGACCTCGCTTCCCCCTCTCCACCCCCTACCAACCCCTGTAGTTAACTTTGCATATAGTGACACTTCAGGCTAAGCCATTGCTCCTTTATTTCTTCTTTTTTTTGTCCAAAGTGATTTTGATGGTTTTGGTTCAGTGTAATCCCACTTTGACCTGCGAAGTGTGAAAAGTTGAAAATTTGTCTCCTGCCATTTTGAGTGCAGTATGCTGTTAGTCCTTTATGAACCCGGTGCGAAAACCACATGTCAAAACCAGACACCATTATGTCTGCATCATTTAGCAACCACTTCAGGCTTCCCAAGGTGCAACTTTTTGCCAATCTTAAAAGATAATTCAGTTCAAGCGGGTGTCTGTCCCTCCAGTCTCTCTCGTTATGTCTCTGTGGAGCTGGAGACCTTTGTGGGCATTGGACACATTAGTATAAAAATCAGTATATGGATCATTTAAAAAAAAAATTCATGTAAGTAAAAGCAGAAAATACATTTTCAGTTCAATTCAATTTTATTTATATAGCACTAATTCACAAGTCGCCTCAAGGCGCTTTGCACTGTAAAGTAAAGACCCTACAGTATTAGAGAGTAAACCTCAACAGTCAGATGATCCCCTATGGACAAACACTCGGCAACTGTGGGAAGGAAGAACTCCCTTTTAACAGGAAGTGACTTCCAGCAGAACCAGGCTCAGGGAGGGGCAGCCATCTGCCTCGATTGGTTGGGAGTGATGGGAGAGAAAGGAGCGCAAAGAGAGACACAGAGTATGGGAGAGAGAAGACAACATTTAATGACATGCAGCAGCAGCAAATAAATACATGGGGAGTGAAAAGAGGTGGGTGGAGAAGAAATGCCCAGCAAATCATAAGAAGCCCCCCCAGCAGCCTAAGCCTATTGTGGCATAACTAAGCCCTAACTAGAAGCTTTATCAAAAAGGAAAGTTTTAAGCCTAATCTTAAATGTAGAGAGGGTGTCTGTCTCCCAAATACAAACTGGCATTTGGTTCCACAGGAGAGGGGCCTAATTGCTGGAGGCTCTGCCTCCCATTCTACTTTAAACTTTAGGAACCACAAGTAGGCCTGTACTCTGAAAGCGAAGTGCTCTATTGGGAAAATATGGTATAATGAGGTCTTTCAGTTTGGATGGGGCCTGATTGTTTGAGACTTTGTAAGTGAGTAGAAAGATTTTAAATTCAATTCTGAATTTACAATGGAGCCAATGAAGAGAAGCTAATATAGGGGAAATATGATCTCTCCTTCTAGTCTCTGTCAGTACTCTCGCTGCAGCATTTTGGATCAACTGAAGGTTTTTTAGGGAGCTTTTAGAACAGCCAGATAGCGATTAATCACAATAATCAAGCCTAGAAGTACTAAATACTAAAGCAGTTTTTCAGCATCCCTCTGAAAAGTGTGTTTTTAATTTTGCCAATATTGCGGAGGTGAAAAATGTCAGTCCTACATATTGTTTAATGTGAACGTTAAAGGACATATCCTGGTCAAAAAAGGCTCCAAAATTTCTCACAGTATCACTGGGGTAAAGTAATGCTGTCTAGAGGAAGTATCTGGTTAGAAAGTGTTTCTGAGGTTTTTAGGGATAAATGCAATAACCTCAGTTTTGTCTGAATTTAAAAGTAGAAAATTACAGGCCATTCAGGTCTTTATGTCTTCAAAACATGCCTGTAGTTTAACTAATTGATTTGTGTCATCTAGGTTCATGCATAACTATAGCTGGGTATCATCTGCATAGCCGTGAAAAATGTTCGCAGTGTTCTCTAATAACATTGCCTAAGGGAAGCATGTATAACGTAAAGAGTATTGGTCCCAGCACAGAACCCTGCGGGACTTTTTGTGTGTGACAAAGACTCCTTGTTTACGCACACAAATTGGAATCTGTCAGACAAATAAGATTCTAACCGGTTTAATGAATTTCTTTTAATACCAACAGAGTATTCTAGCCTCCTGAGATGTTGTGGTTGACTGTATCAGATACTACACTGAGGTCTAGAAGAACAAGCACAGGGATGAGTCCACTGTCAGAAGCCATAAGAAGTTCATTAGTAACCTTCACATGTGCTGTTTCTGTGCTATGATCAACTTTGAATCCTGACTGGAATTCTTCAAATAAGCAATTCCTCTGCAAGTGATTATGTAGCTGTTCTGCAACAACTCTTTCAAGAATTTTTGAAATTATTAGCTAAGACAGCTGGGTTGAGTGAAGGTTTTTTAAAGAGTGGTTTAATTACAGCCACCTTGAGAGCCAGTGGTATGTAGCCCTTTAATATGGATAAATTGATATTCAAAACTGAAATATTAATCAGTGCAAGACCTCTTTGTAGCTGAGTATTTTTATTATTTTTCAGGCAGATAAACACACAAACATACAATGTTGTCACCCCATCCCTCCCCAAGATACCAGACCTTACAAGCGTTATTGTTAATTATTGTCTGACTTATTCATATGTTTTCTCAAACCTGAAGGGAAAAAAATGAAGAGAAAACAATTTAATACTGTATATTAAGAGTAACCATCCAAAGCAACGGACAGAGCACAAGAGAGGTAAAGAAGAGAGTTCAGGCAGGGTGGAGTGGGTGGAGACGAGTGTCAGGGGTGCTTTGTGACAGAAGGATAGCAGCAAGAGTAAAAAGAGAGGTTTATACCGTA
>VUQH01043026.1:0-13245 GCA_015106775.1 Etroplus canarensis | reverse complement strand
CGAGCGTCCTTCCATTTAGTAAGAATAAGTCTTCTGGCCAGCAGTGAGGAATATGCAATCATATTTGAGTCAAGTTTGTTCAGAAAGGAGTTGGGGGGGATCACACCGAACAATGAGATCAAAGGGGTTGGATGGATTGTTTGCCTTGTTATTTCGGAGTAAGCCTCAAAGATCGAGCTCCAGAATCCGTGTAGTTTGGGACAGGACCAAAACATGTGTAGCAGTGTGGCTGGAGCTGTCTTGCATCTGTCATATGGCAAGACCTCTTTGAAGTAATTACTACTCAGAGCTCAGAGAGGTCAACAGGAGAGAAACAGTCCAAACAAACATCAGCAGTTGAAGCTGCCATATTTAATAGCACATCTGTGGGTAAAGTATGAATAATTTTTTCTCTAATGTATAAAATTTTATTTGTAAAGAAATTCACAAAGTTGCCTGACAGCTAAAGGACTACAGGGCTCAACAGAGGTCTGACTGTTTGTCGGCCTGGCTGCAGTGCTAAAAAGAAACCTGGGTTTGTTCCTATTCTCTTCTATCAGTGACAAATAGTAAGACATATCAGTTTACAAAGGGTTTTTTTATAGATTAACTGAATCTTTCTCAAGACCAGATGAAGGTGTTCTAAATTAGTGGAAAGCCATTTCCTCTCCAGTTTACCTGTTACCCGCTTTAGGATGTGGGTTTGTGAATTAACCCAGGTAGTCAAACCTCTCTTGATTTGTTTGATTCTTTTGTGTTCTTCTATAACTCTTGTGTTTAATATCTTGTTCTTGTGCTCTACAGTGTAAAACATACGCCTGCATCATGGAGAGCCACCTTATGGGACTGACTATTGACTTCAGCATGGGCTTTGTGTGCTTTGATGCTGCTTCAAAGGTGAGAGGAGGATAATCCTTTATTATCAATACAAATATGGGACACATTCAATGGGAAATTTCAGACAACTGTATTTTACACAGTTTGATGAAACTAATCATGACTCCTCAGCTTCCCCTTTTCTTTTTCTGGTGCTGCTAACTTATTCTGCACTGTGTGCATTTTGAGTGTGAGCACATTCATTTTGACGGCTGGTTCCCCCAAGCTCAAACCTCTCACTTCTGCCTGCAGTTCATTTTGGCCTTTCACCAAGTCTGAGAGCAATGCAGACTACTCAACTGGTGCACATTATGTGGATGAACAGGACACAAGCGCTGCCATATTGTTCTCTAAGATTTTGGCCCTAATTCCTGCAATATGAAGCAACAATGTCCCCCAGGGATGATAAAATGTTGCCAGAGTATTGTTTACAGACACAAAAAAATGCACAAATCACAATCCATATGTAAACTGCAAATTGTAGACAATATACAGTGCAGAATAAGTCTATAACTAAATGCTGGAATTGGCAAATTTTAAAAACTACGTTAGTGTGAGTTTCAGTGAAAAACAACATGAAAAAACTGTGATGGACAAGTAGTGGCGTAATCTGCTGGCCTAGAGCCCTGTGAACCACCATGTCTCTTTTTTTCATCAGAAGCTGGCTGTCCATATAAAAGAGTCCTAAATGAAGCCTTTAGCAGCAATAACTTAAAGCATTTGGCCTCACATTTGACTCTAGAATACTTTGGTATACAGAGGAGCTCATGGTCAACTCAATGGCTGCAAATTGCCCATGTCCAGTGGCTACAAAACAAGCTCAAATAAATTACCCCTCCACCAGTGTAATTGACAGTTGGTGTGAAGTGTTTGTGCTGAAATGCTGTGCGTGGTTCTCATCTAACGTAGTGATATGGCCAAACATTTCCACGTTGATCTTATCTATTTCAAGGTTTCAGAAGTTTTGTCGTTTGTTCACATGCAACTTAGCAAACATAAGTCATGCTGCCATGTTCTTTTTAGAAAGAAGAGGCTTTCTCCTGGCTACCCTTCCAAACAAGCCATACTTGTTCAGACTTTTTCTAACTGTACTGTCATGAATTTTAACATTTAACATGCTAACTGAGGCCTGAAGAGTCTGAGATCTAGCTCTTGGGTTTTTTGCAGTTTTCAGAACATTACACAGTCTGACCTTGATGTGAATTTGCTGGGACGTCCACCCCATGAAGATTGTGGCATTTTGTTAACA
Source organism: Etroplus canarensis (assembly GCA_015106775.1). NCBI lineage: Eukaryota > Metazoa > Chordata > Actinopteri > Cichliformes > Cichlidae > Etroplus > Etroplus canarensis. The sequence continues at coordinate 11,141 of VUQH01043026.1, read as the reverse complement.
CACACTTGAATGCTCAGACCAGCAAACTGCCAAAACTTCTACTTTTATAGAGGTGCTTATGCTGGCTGCTGATCAGTTAATTAAGTACATTTGATTAACAGCACCTGACTGCTACTTACCCTCTTAATTCCTACGGAAGCATTAAGGGTGTACTTAGTTTTTACACGACTGCATAAACTCCTGTGAAAATCTTTTTGAGATGACAGTATTTTTCATGTTCTCATTAGATCAGATTATGCTCCCTCAGAATAGCGCCAAACAATGTATCACTATTGACTGAAACTATAGTATTTTATACATTTCATATGACCTACTAATTAGACAGAGATTTTAGTTATTAAACATTTTTAATTGCCCTGGGTAGGAAATGTGCTATACAAATAAAGCTGCCCTGCACACAAAATAGCTGATTTCACTAGACTGAATATCTAAAACAGATCAAATCAGAAAAATAAATAATAATTCATGAATTGAACTGTTACAGAATGAAACTAATTTTTTGACTCTACAGGGATTGTTATATTGTTATATTTTAGCTTGTTATACTGATGTAATAATGTGTAAGCCTGGTCAAAATGGAGATAATTTAGCTCACGCTTTCTACTAATTGAACTATGCTGCAGTATTTCAATATTGACTTATTATAGGTTTTCTTTTCATCTATAAATGAGCTGTTTTCAGCATTTATCTGACTAATCTGTTGATTTAGTGGTATAAAACATAGAGGACAGCATTGTGTTGAGTTGCAATGTGGATATAAAAAGTTATGATTCTTAAAAAACAATGCAACCATAATATGAGCATTGCACATGTCAGATCTCAGGAGAGCATTACTTTATGAAAAAATGATTTTGCTCTGAATTTTTTATGCAAGAAATGATACAGAATTTGAAGTGTGGCAACTGACATGAAGGAGATGGTGATATTGTCACCTCTGACAAGGTTAGCAGGAGCTAGATTAAATTTTAAAGGCAAAGTAGAAAAGGTGACACTTTTTCTGTTATACCTTGAAAATGCATTGTAAGTATCTGCTCTCATTTTAAAAGATTTAGTTAAAGAATTACCCTGTGTATGGCATGCGTAGCATATTTAATCAGGCTGATGTTACAGTTTTAATTAGACTGGTGGGGATAGTTTGAACAGTATAGCAGTATGCACATAACTTGGCTAGCTGTCTAGCAGAGGGGTCTGGAAACTGAGTCACTGCACAGCTTTTGTTTATTCAGTTCAGCACTAATTGAATCACTGCAGCTCTTCTATTTCAGGTGAAATTACTGTGGCTGGTTAAATTTCCCAGTGGCAAAAATAACACTCCGAGCTACCAGTATCTGGTTGATCTGCTGACGTGCCCCATTTCTCACTGGATCCATGTGGATTTTAACATGAATTATTCATGAAAAAGTGACACCAGAAAGAATTCACAAATTAGATTGCATGTAAATAAAGACACATCTTGTTTTTGTTTTTGTTACGTTGATACATTTTTTTTTCAGGCCGTGCTGTGGAGATACAAGTTCTCCCAACTAAAAGGATCATCTGATGATGGAAAAAGCAAGATCAAGTTTTTATTCCAAAATCAAGACTCCAAATCTATTGAAGCAAAGGTAATTAAATTTGAGAGATGTTTAATGTTGGATGCCAGAAAATTAGTCAACAAAAATTTCAAAGAAATGGGGATCAATAAAACTTAATCACTTGTGTATGATCTGAGTATTGATTTTTTCTCTCTCTCAGGAGCTGGAGTTCTCAAACCTCTTTGCAGTGCTTCACTGTATTCACGCTTTTTTTGCTGCCAAAGTTGCTTGTCTGGACCCGATGTTTGTGGAGAGCCAAGGCACCGCAACTACCACTGGGATTCCTACTCTTTCCAGTCTCTCCTGTAATTCACAGACACCTAAACTGAAGTACGCCACTTGACAGGTGCTGCTTTCTCCTGACCTCTTTTAAAAAGACACTGCACTTAATCATGAACGTGGCCTATGTTAATGGTGGACAGGAGAACTTGAAGCAGTTCAAACTCAGATATTATGGGGGGCAGCTTTATGCACTGCTGGAGTACAAGACCGCTTTGTGAGTGAAATACTTGATGAATTTGCAGCTTTCTCGGATTTCTTGAGTAACTGTGGGCCTAAACTTCGCAGGAACGCTCAATGGACACATAACATGTGACTCAAAGGTTTTTATGTAATTTTGTCTCAGACGTCCTTATAATCAATACATCACAAACAAAAATACAGCTTCCTTTTCAGGCAGTCTGCTTTTCTATGTAATTTTACTGAAGATTTGGAGTTTAAGCAACAGATTTTAGCCCCCCCCACTTCAGATCACTTGAAAATCTGCAAGGAAAAGTGTGGACACTGGATATGATGGTATGGTATGTAACTGTGAAACCTGATATTTTTTTGGTGTGTTTTTGAGGTGGAAACTTTTATCCATAATTCAATTTGCTAAAAAACATTTTCAAATTAGAGTCAAACTAAAAGCCCTGGTTTTATAAAACCAAATCATTCTAATTTTGACAAAATGTAATTACAAGGTTGTTTGCTGGCAGCGTTGCTAGATGAAATGGATTCTTTATATTAATTTCTTCCTTTCTTTTTATTACGTAGACCTGTGTGAGGTAAGAATATATCTGTTTCTTGGATTATTGAATAGAAAGGTTGTTTGAAAGTGTATTTTTTATTGTATGGATGAAGACACACTTTGATTATCAGGTTCACCATCAACTCAGCCGTAATAGAACAAAAACACTAAATGTGATTAGAAACACCTACCATAATGTTTATAGCTTTCCCCCCAAAACTTGATTATGTAAATAAACACTGACATTCAAATGAACTCAAAGAATTATGAATTATGTTGATTACTTGAGAGATTACTTATAGGGATTAAGGCATTTGTTAATTTATCGTGCACCCTAGACAACTAGGTAGATAGCTCATAACCTTGTGCTCTCTTCATCATTTACTCTATGGACCAATTTAGAAGAATAAAATCTTCTATGGTGTATTTTTGAAATATTTTATCTTTTTCTGACCTGTAAATAAAATGAAGAAAAACTTTACATTGACAAATGAGAAAACACTGGGAGGAAAATAAAAATATGTAGCATCATGGCCTCCAGATGTTCCAGATACCCCTTTAAATTTCATTCTGCATAAACTGTTTGTAATGCCGCAGAGTGACAACTAAACTATCATAGTCAAAAAAGAGTTCAGGTCAATTAGTGCAATTAGTGATGCTCTCATCTTCCATTTGGAAAAAGGAATCTGAAAGCAAGGGACCCATTGGTAAGTAAACTCTAGAGGATTGCAAATTAAATGGGGTCAGTGCTTTGTACTGTGCGGCCTTGTTAAGCTGATATGAGTCTGATGGAAACTAATGGTGGTGCAGTCTATGCAAAGAAAGTCTGAGCTTTTGTGCTTTAAAATTATCCTGGTCGCATAAACCCTTATAACACAAGATCTAGAGCGTGAGGTTGATTTTATTTTTTGCAGATGTTTTATTAACAAGTATCCTGTGTAATAAATGAATAAATAAGACCTTTTATATCATGCCTCAGTTGTGGTCAGATTTACTTATTACAGAGTCTGGGTACACCACTGATCTTGCGCATAAAACTCATTTGTCAGTCTAATCTCAAGGTTGTATTAAGAATTCTGGTACAAATCTAGAGTATATGATGAATTTCTCAGCTTTTTTATTTAGCACTGGAGATGACATTATAGTCATCTGTGTCTGGGCTTGTGAAAAACAGCTAATGAAAGATGCTGAAAATCAGGATTTCTCAGCCGCTGCTCCATTTTGAAGCATTCTTTTTATCTAGCATTTGTTAGTGCCCTTAGTTCGATACTAAGTTCCCTTTAAAGTCAGTGAAATCCACTCCAAAACAGAAGCTTTTCATATTTGTGCAAACTAAATAATTTTCAACAAATGCAGACTTATTATAGTTTCATATTTTTTCATTAGTTTTTAATATTTATTTCATTTCAAATTTTTGGTTTCAGTCCAGTTTCCAGAGTGGTTTTGCAAGTTTCAGTGTAGTTTTTATTCGTTTCAGTATTAGTTTTTTGATTCTAATAAAAATAATATTTATTGCCAGGGGTATCTGACAGGTGCAAGATTGGAGAATTTTATAATAGGCATTACATTATAGGCACTTTATGTCATGTATTCCAGTAACAAAAAACATTCAGTATGTGGATGCAAGCATTGGGCCAACTACACATTACAACTACTGGAGCATTTATGATGTCCCATTCTAAATCCATTGATATTAATATGGAGTTGGTTCCCCCTTTACAGTTATAACAGCTGTCACTCATTTGGGAAGGCTTTCTATAAGATTTTGGAGTGTCTGGGGGAATTTCATTCATCCAGAAAGAGCAGGTGGAGGTGAGGGCCTGGTTTATAATCTCTGTTCTATTTCATCCCAAAGGGTTGATGTCAGGGCTCTGTGCAGGCCAGTCAAGTCATTCCGTACAAACTCATTCAACCATACCTTTATGAACCTTGCTTTGTGCACTGTGGCACAGTCATGCTGGAATAGAAAAAAGACCTTCTAGTCCCCAAACTGTTCCCGTAAAATTGTACGCATAGTCCAAAATAGTTCAAATTGTCTTGGTGAGCTGAAGCATTAAGATTTCACTTCATTGGAACTAAAGGGCCTAGGCCAACCCCAGAAAAACAACCTCAATAGCATTATCGCACTAAATTTTACAGTTTGCACAATGCAGTCAGGTAGATAATGTTCTCCTGGCATTAACCAATCCCAGACTTGTCCATCAGACTGCTAAATAGAGAAGTGTGATTCGTTATTTCTCAGAACAGGTTTCCACTGCTGTGAGTCCAGTCACAGCAAGCTTTACACAACTCCATCCAATGCTGGCATTGTGCTTGGTGATGTAAGGGTTGGACACAGCTGTCTAGCCATGGAAACCCATCCCATGAAGTTCCTGCAATTTTTGAATCAACGCCTCCCGATACCTGTTGGGTTGACAAATTTAACCACACTGATTTAACCACAAAGACTAAAACTAAGGACATGTTCTACAAGATCTGATTCAGTTCTTGTTTTTCTTTGAAAGTCTGCCTTTTCATTTTATTTCCATTGACTAATATGTTTTTCTTGCACTCATTTTTAGTTTTTATTTTAGATTTGTTTTAATACAGTGACCTTGGCCCAAAGCAATGGCTATACACAGTCACTGGTCCAAAGTCATACTTGGCACAGCAGATTCTGTTGCCATCTTCCCACCATGTGACCTATTCCTCCTGCAGGATCAGGCATGTGACTCTTGCCAGACTTAAAGTCTATATCTCCTTAACAAGCAGCACAGTACTGATGAGTCATGTCAATGCAAATTCAAGATGTCCAACCAAATATTGTTCGAATCCACTATATTGGGCTAAATTTTAGAGAAAATGTGTAAAAACAATTATATACACACACAGGTAAAGGGTTTAGATGGAGAAGATGATTTGAACAACTACTTACAAATAGATGATTTGAGAAAGTTGGTGCTGTGTAAGCTAAGTACAAGAGATGTAGCTGTAAGGGTTTTACATTTGCTGGCTTTACAGTTTTAATAGTTATTCAATAAATGCAAAGCCCATATCTGATTTCACACAAAAGCTTCTGCTTTTCCCATGTTTCCTGCAGACAAGTCCTGTCAAACATTAGGTATATAAATTTCCTTCTATAAATTCATAACACAAAGACTTGGGTTCCAAGTAACTATAAGAGATGTAAATCAAGTTTATTTGTCAGAAAATTTACTAAACTTTCCAAAGACCATTAAATGCAGCATCCAAAAAAAAAAAAAAAAAAAAATTAGCTTAAGATACTAAAACCACTGACATGGATGACGGAGCAGAAGATATTACAATGTCACACAAAAACAGCAGCAACAACAAATCCCAAAAGCTTCATGCCAGCAGGTTCTCGTTTTTCCACTTATCTGCTTATTGTAAGGACTTATTTCACTACCCAACCACGTTTACACATCCTTGGGAAAGAAAGGAATTTATGAATAAGTAAAAGCATATTTAGAATGATTAGAGGACACATAATGTGATCGTGACCTTTATTTTTGTGCCAAACATTTACGGAGAAACACCACATTTTCAAATAAACTGTACACACTATGAGTAATCAACCAAGGCCTGAAAAAGTGGAACAGAACTCTTTTGGTTCTTAACAAATTATCTTAATACAAGAGCACAGAATTGGTTGACTTGGTATTTACCAGGTGCCATTTTTGTAGTGAAATCTCATCCGAATTAAATGTAATCACAGCAGTCCCATTAACTTTGGTGCAAGGTGCGACCCTGAAAGTCGAGGTTGTAGGTCCCTTGCTTTCAATACTTAATGTGCTCTCTAATTAGCAATTACATTTTAGATAATGGTATATAAACTGCTGCATGGCTGTAATTGGTCATGTGAATTTTAATGGATACCAGAAAAATAAAATGGGACTATGTTGTTATTGGTAATTATAAGCTGAGAAATTATTCCATTATTGCTTACTTGCAAAGCTCTACAATGAATGATAGTTTAAAAAAGAAAAAGCCTTACAGAAAATAAATGTTACCTCTTCACACACAAAAACTAATAAATAGAATATTCAGCCCCGTTTTCAAACAAAATGTTTTTCATTACACCAGAACAAAATGAAGACCTATAGCACTAATATATTTTATCTATTTAACAGACAGCAGTGGAGTTTTGATCTACAAAGTCCCAGTGTCAAGATACAGTACAGCAAGAGGGTGCTACAACAAATCAACTGCAACTTAAACCGTATGTAGAATCATATGATTGAGACATATCTCCTTAATATTGAATTAATAACAACATTCAACTCAGCTTTTGGAATACTAAATTGTGCATTCAAAGTAAGATGAAGGAACTTTCCAAATGCTGTGAAGGTAAAGCGTGAAGAAAAACAGTGACCTGTCAGATCAGTGATGTGCTGTTTTCTTCCCCCCCCCACTGTGGAATGTTTTTGTAGAAATATACAATTGTTCATTGGGGTAAATTTACTGTGCCAGAAACCTCACAGAAATCCTAATGTGATGGGGTGGAGGGGGTGGGACGTTGGCACTTAAAAGCCATCACTATCAGGGAAGTTCTGCAAGCAAATTGTACTTAAAGAGGATTTACATTACAATAAGTCCAGTCCGCAATACAAATGAAGCCAAAAAAAAAATGGCACCTTTTTCTCCCCCCCCCCACTTGAGGACTGCAGATTAAGGTGCTTTATTGTCCATGATACAAAAAAAATGTCAAAATCCTTGATTTTGCATTGTTGTTGATTTTTTTTTTATAAAATGTTGTACTATACAGAATTCAAGATTTGTCTCAAGGCCATCTAACTGATTCACCATCTTTAAATCTTATTTTTTTTTAAAAGAAAGATTTCAAAACCTGATCACTTGGGACATCACCTCCAGTGACCAATCATAAGAAGAAATGTCAGGAACACCCATATACAATATATTCATGCACGTACTCATTATACACTAACATCTCCCCTTTACCAGTTCCTTCTAAATTATTAAACCACCCTGAAACACCAGTCATCATTATCCTAAACCTCTGATATGATTAATTAAAATATGATGAAATATACCTTTATATTATATGCATCCACAATAGGGCAAAAAAAAAGGGAGAGGAGAAGGCCCGCAACACCTTATCAAACCAGGTAGTAGTGGTAAGGAAACAAGAATGTAAGCACCCTGTAAAAAAGTTTCCTTAAAAAGGTGCCCTGTAGAAAAATCATGAACCACTCTAGTCTTTTGGTGATCTCTTGTAATAGGAAGTTATAAAACACATTGCCCTAAAATGAAAAACCAAGAAGAGTAATGACATAAGTATCCCATTCATGATTATGCAAGAAGTCTCTTAACTCAAATGGGAGGAAGTGGCCTTATTTGCCTCTGTTGTCTCCTTTCAGCATCATTAAATCACCAGACACTGAAAGTAAGTTAAAGCTTCTAAAAAAGGTGCAATAAAAGTCTTCATCCTAGCATGATCTTATTTTAACAAATATAGTAAGAACAATTTTTATTCTGCACATTTGAATCTGCAGAAATTCTGATACTGATAAAATCTGATTTTCAAAACTGGTTTTGAAACTATTTTCATTTACTTTTTACATTGTTTTTAATATACAAACCAAAACAAAATGTCAACAAAAACTAACACTCATGACAATCATAACATTATTATCCAATATTATCTATGACGTCTCTTTCCATTACAGTTTTGCCATCAAGATTAAGTGGAAATAATGCTACATTTGTACTGAAAAAGATGAAGAAAAGCATTTCAGCAGGTACTGCACCCTTTAACAATGGATATCAAGTCATTTCTCTCTGTAATACAGCAAATATGCTTTTAGTGACTCAGGCAGCGGTAAAGCCATTATTTGGTCTCTCAACACGTTCACTTGCTTCAGAATTTCAATGTCGCCAATGTCTCTGTCCTCCTCCTCTTCCACTTCTTTGTGTTCTTCCTCAACATGCTCCTCCTCTTCACTCTCCGCCATTCGAGGGATCAGCTGGTTGCCTACAAAAACGTAAGTGTTGATGCGTCGCCGCCGACAACGCCTGCGTTTGCGCTTCTGGGGAACTCTCTGCACCATTCCCTTCCCCTGACTGTCCTCATTGGCCAAGTTTCTGAGAGTGCGGCGTATGTAGATCCGAGACAGGTCCTGAAGGCTGCGGACAGTCACTGGGGCTGAGGACAAAGAGAGATGACACAGTGCTTCAGGGCAATGCACCACAAAAATAAGAATAATCCATACAACCGCACCAGTCCTTCAACTAGGTCAGCATAAACAAGTGAGGATGTGAAAGAGAAAACTGTCTCAGTGTTTCAAGGAGAGGAATAACTGGCTGTACGAAGCAGCCGCAAGGCGAGCTTTATATGCCAAAACAACTGCTGCTTTAGGAATCATCACATCACACGTCAAATAAAAAAGCATTGCCAGCTTTGCACTTCCAGGCAACTTAGGCATAATGAAACACAAAGTCTAGGAGGTTTTTTTTTGTACAGTTGAGGCTGGGGAACTTACGCAGCTGGACAGTGTCAGGCTTCTCTCCATCAGCTCTGCTCTGCTGGACCAAGGGGGCAAAGGACACCGCCAAGATGTTTTTGCTTTCCCATGTGCACTGGCCAGTTCTGGTTATCTGGGTCAGCTGAATAAAAGAGACAAAAAGTGAACTCCACACTGAACAACATAAATAATGAAATAATGCATTACATTAGTGGGGAAGAGGCAGCAGTGGAGACAGTGAACCAAGGTGAAGTGAAAGATAATATTTTACTCAAGCTGACAACTACACTTGTTACTGTGGGTGTAATAATACCCAATCCAATAAGAGCCCTCATACCACCAGTTCTACAACATGTAGAAGAACACAGCATGTAATCGTACTGCAAGGTCTGTGTGATTACTTTTCCTCCCAGTACAGCCAGAACATACTCATGGGCTTTCCTAGGGCTGTGCAGTTAATCCAATTTTAATTTTAAATTTTGCTTTTAACAATTATCAAAACAAGATAACAGAGAGAAAAGAATTATTCTGTTTTGCAAAAACAGAAAAAAAAAGAGGTGTCCTTAGAGGCCAAATTTCTTTTTGCCTCTAAGCACACCTCTTTTGCCCCTCTTTAAAAGTCCAAATTCACTCCCTACTAGCCTATGGCAGGTTTATTTCAGTTCACATTTATTTATCTTTTTAATTGGTTAAATTATAATTGAAGTTCAAGGAAATCCACATAATTAAAATTTTAAGTATCTTCTTTCTGAAAGTATAAAAAATGCACATTTTGATTAATTACAGTCTGATTAATGCTGTTGAGTAACAGTGATCTAAATATTGACCAAAATAGCCGTGATTATGATTTGCCATAATCAAACAGCCCTAGGCTTTACACTGACATTTTTTCCAAGTCCTACAGTAGTTATTCCTGAGTGAATGCATTCATGCAGTGCACTTTTATGGTTTATTTTGTGGATGCATTCAAGCATGTTAAAGAGGACACCTATATAATTCACTTGCTTAGACCGATACATAAAATGAGGGGAAAAAAGGGAAACAGAAATGATAAAGTTGTGTAATGCTGCTTCTATTGAGTATAGTATCTTAACAGTGCTGAATACTGTCATTTTCAAAAAGCTCTGCACTCCCTTTCCCTTTACTAGAATGGGTGTTTCATATTTGTCCACTCTGGAGAGTAATTTCAAAAAGCTCTGGAGGAGATAGAAATGGGGGATGCTGGCTTGGTGCTGATGAAAGGCCACAACAGAGAAAAAAAAGATGCGATGTGAAAATTATCCACATTAGTGTGAACATGGCTGGCTGGAGTAAATCTGGGCCGTAGTGCTTTCAAACCATTAGATCCTACAAAGAGCTGTGCTAATTATTTTCTCTGCCATGATAAATAACTTTGCACATTTTTCACCCTTACCAATTGATCTTTTACATTCTTTAAAAACACAGTATAAAATCCGATTGATTTCTTTTAACTATATTGTCTTCTGAACTTATTTAAGAGTCCTACTGTGTGACTACAAACATAAAGCATCCAACCCTTGTGTAACAATACCTGATCGAAGTCAAGCTTTGCCATACTTCAGTTGGTTTTTCAATTAAATAGCCCGAAAGCACTGCCCATGAATCTGTCACAATCTTTAAACTTCTTACTGGAAACAGTTGCTGTCAACCATTTCTCCACCAACATCCCAAAATATCTTCAATGCCCTCTTAGATGCCCTGCAGTGTGTCCAAACTCACATATCCTTCTTTTTAAATAAAACATTTATTTATATAGCACTGCGTGCACTCTATACACGGCTGCTTAAATCCAGGTGCAGCTGTATCTCAATAATGCATGGGAAAGTTTCATAACTAAGTCTAGTAGGTCAAAGCTATTTTACCTTGTTTTTCCTCATGGGTTATTTTGAATAGCAATCATGATACGTCAATTTTGTATCAGTCTGGTGGCTGGTAGAACTCACCTGATCCTCTATAGGCATCACCAGAATGCCTCCAATTTTGAGCAGTACTTTCATGTAATTTTCATGGTCCTTTTGCACTCCAGCGCCACAATAAATACGATCGTATTGGTGG
>VUQH01043016.1:0-44351 GCA_015106775.1 Etroplus canarensis | reverse complement strand
CAAGCACGCACATGTATACACACACACACACACACACACACACTCTCTCTCAGGTATGCAGACACAGCAAAGCCAACATAGCTAAATTGCACAAGTACCGTTAAAGTAAGGTGAGCATAAAACTGTGGGCTCTTTCCACATACGCCAGATCAGATTATTAAAATTTGAAATTGTTGAGAGTAATTTGATCTGGCATCTGTGGTTGAGGGCCATCTTTCAATCCACAGTTTTGACAATGGTGGACAGCTACACACTATGGAATGGTGACAGTGAGGTGTTCTGGGAAAGGGCAAGTACTTCACAAAACAGGGGGACATGAATACAGCCTACCACTCCTCCTCCCCCAGGTTTAGGTCAACATAAGCCAGGTTCCAATGCTATGTCTAGATTCTCATCCCAATATTTGACCTGAAGATGAGAGTTAATGTCTCTTATGTCTTTGGCCAGGACTTTTTTATTATGGATCCAATCGGCTAAATAAAACAGCAAGGAAGAAAACAGAGAAGCTATTGTCTTCCTTTACAAAATAAAAGTAGTATTATGTTTCCACAAGACCTACAATACTGAAAACAGTAAGGGAAAAAAAAAAAAAACAAAAACATTCATGAGCAAACATTTCTGATCAAATTATATTTTCTGACAACACTGAAAAGGAACAGGCTTTCAGCTCTAAGCCATAACTTTCAGGGTGCTGACAAAAGGCTTTCTCGGACACGAAGCAGATATTTATGTTGTCACTACTGGGACGAGGTCTGATGTGAGGGTCTAGCCATATGGTTGGAACCAGAGCACTGATAAGCTATAGCTACAGTTTTCATTCACGGTTAAAAGGACAGAATAGCGTAATAATAAAGGCATATTTAACAGCAGCAACAGCAAGCAAAGCTAGCACATGTATAGCAAATAGATAAACATGAAAATAGAATCTACATCATCATGACTATTTAATGAAACTACAAATATTTCTAATTACTGTCTTACAAACGTGCAATTCTTTACCAGTATGCCAAACAGTTATAATTACAAAATTATGAATAACTACAATACATGACAAGTTATTAGGATTAGCATGCACAACCTCATTATTCTATATTGTACTAAAATACACTCTGTAGATGAGTGACTTTTAAAAAGGCAAAAAATAAAAAAATGTTTCAACACTGGAACATTTTTTGTAAAAGCCTTATGTGCTTTTGTGTGTCCCTTTTGTACCTCAAACATCCGTGCTGCCGTACACCGGACAAGAGCAGATGTATGGACCACCCCATACCACAGAACTGTTAACAGCAGTTCATGGTACACTGGGTTGGCACTGAAAAAAGAGAAAAATCATAACGTCAACCACTGTTCCAAGCCAACATCCAAGCTGTGAGGTAATTACATTTAACAGCAATTACTTCACTATATCAAAGAAAGAATCATATTCTTAGAAGTGGGGATAGTTTGCATCACAAAGAATAAAAGATTATTTTTTATGTGCATGTTTGTGTATTGCTGTGTTACAGCTCACCCCAGCTCCACAAAGGAAGCCTTCAGGCTGTCAAGAGGTGCATGGGACAGAGACAGGGTTGTCATAACATCCTCTAGAAACCCCACCAACAGCTTGCGATCTTCCTCCTATTGAGAAATAATAGCATTTCATGTAGGTTACATTTCACATTAGTTTTTATTATCAGCACGTTTTTTTCAGCTGCTCAGCCCGACTGTATTGGAAGTTATTCTTTTCCCTTTTTTCCCTAGCATTTCAGAGTGTTGAGGTCTGAGTACATTTTGCTGAAACACTGTTAAAAGTTTAGTATGTCTGCAAGTGTTGCATTATTAAAAATCAAAAGAAAATGTGTGGAAACTTGATGTGCTGGGAACAGATTATATCTGATAAAATATAATGGACCCAGCAGGGCCACAGGCAAGGTACACCCAGGATAGATCGCCAGTCTGCCACAGGGCTAAAACAAAAGAGACGGAGACAATCAACTATTCATGGTCACATTCACATGCATGTCTTTAGATTGTGCCAGGAAGTACTCGGAGAGTGTGCAAACTCCACATGAAAAGGCCCCAGCCAGCAAGTGGGTTCAAACCTATGACAGTCTTACAGTGAGACGTTATTGTCAACCATTACACTGCCCTCACATTTTCTGTTTAATCAAAAATGACTATATTTGAGTCTCTCCAGAAAACTCAGGACATTGAAATTTGTTTATCAAATGTTTCTTTCCTGAACATAAAGTGGCAGTTTAGAAGCTACACCATCTACACTTCCCTTTAACAAACTGGATAGGTCTTTAAAAAAAAACTTATTGAGACTTAGTTAAATCTTGCAGGACACTAAAAAGCATCAAAATATCTGACTGATCAAGTCAACTTTCATTAGTTTCTGTGCAGCTATTAAGTTACCTGGTTATAACATGTCAATACTCCAGTGGCATAGATGGGAACTGTGGCTTTGGTGAGAATACCATTCCCTGTTGAAGCATCTGACAGAAGAATAAAAGCAGCAGATTAGACATGCACCATCAAACAAACATGACACAATGAGGTCAGTTTCAGCACCAACATATTGGCTACACATTTGGTAACCTATGCAACAATGTGGCTTCAGTATATACTATATTGTAGTGGCTTTACAAAAATGTCAGAAAATGTCCCGATGACCTCAACACCGCCTGCGTCTCAACACAAAACACATTTCATAAACAGCCACAATACCAAAACTAAATCACTTGGCAGCCAAATAAGACCAAACACCTCTTTATAATTATATAAACATGTTTGGAATTTTTAAAAAAGAGATGGCAACACCCATAACAGACTCCAAATAGCTTGTTTACATCAACATTGTCAGCATCTGAACTCCACCTATAAACTACTTCTTGAGAGAGAGAGAGCTGAGAAAATCTCCCAACACTTGCACATCTGTGTCTAGGTTAAAGCTGCCCTTACCAACGTTCTCTTCAGACAGCCGGAGAATTTCTTGGAACTGTGGTTTAACCTGAAAAGGTCACGGTGACAAAATGTCAGCACATAATTTATTAATACTGTTGACATTTATTGTAATACACAATTTTCAATATCCCATGTGGATATAGACATATCTTTAAATATCAGACCAGGAATGAACCTCTGATATATATAAAACTGTTATATTTAAAAACAGAGTTTTCTTTTTCAACCTCATTGTTCCCTACATGACAGACTTAATTTCCTGTTTAGCTCGTAGTCAGTAAATATTTCAGACACAAATTCTCATCCTTTTAAACCATCACTGGCAAATATAGTGTTCCACAAGACCAACACATTTACTGCAATTGTAGTGTATATGACCACATTTTTCGGGGCATTCTATATTCTAGAACTAGACAAAGTTCAGTTATTCTACTAACGAGTGTGCGTATTCAGGTAGAGAGGGATGGTTGAGATAGGCTAAACTGAGGGAAACATTGAGAACACCTATTAAAAACAAACTGTTGAGGTGTAGCTTTACCTTAGTGTTGGTGAAAATCTTCCCAAAGGTGCGACAGAACCTCCAGAAAAAGCGTGAGAACTCATGAACACAGGTTGATGATGTCACATTGATGCGACCCACAATGTCTATGAGCTGAGGCAGGCTGTGAAATAAAAGACAGTGGAAATGAGTATGCTTCCCAGTCTGTCCTGCCATTTAAATGTAAGTGTTTCATTATATGGATGCAGTTGTACTGGGTGTTCTTTTATTCATTTTTTTAAATTACTTTTTCTAAAGTGTACAGATCGACATACATGAGTACTTAAAAGGTACCCTACATGGGTCAAAGTATAGCGCTACCTACACATTATACCTACAGAAGTTTTCATGGCATCCCATTCTAAATCTAAAGATATTAATATAGAGTTTGCCCCCTCTTCATCACTATAACAGCTTCCACTCTTCTGCGAAGGCTTTCTACAAGCGTTTGGATTGTGTCTGTGGGAATTTTTGCCCATTCACCCAGAAGAGTATTTGTGAGGCCATAACCTAATGTTAGACTCGCAATCTCCATTCCAGCTTATCCCAAAAGGCTGGAGTTGAGGTCAGGGTTCTGGGCAGGTCAGTCAAATTCTTTCACACCAAACTCATCCAACCATGCCTTTACGGACCTTGCTTTGTGCCAGACACAGTCATTCTGGAACAGAAAATGGTTCTTCCCCAAACTGTTCCCAAAAAGTTGGAAGCATATAATTGTCTTAAATGTCTTGATAAGCTGAAGCTTTGAGATTTCCTTTCACTGGAACTAAGGGCCCCAGGCCAACCCCGTAAATACTTCTTCCACAAAACTTTACAGCTGGCACACTGCAGTCAACCAGGTAACATTCACCAGGCATCTACCACACCCAGACTCATCCAGCATACTGCCACATAGAGATGCATGGATTGTCACTCTACAGAAATGCTTCCACTACTCCAGAGTGCAGTGGCAGCATGCTTCACACCAGTCCATCTAAGGCTTGGCATTGTGTTTGATTATATAAGGCTTGCATGCAGCTGACTGACCATGGGAACCCATGCCATGAAGCTCCTGGTTCACAGTTTTCATGCTGATGTTAATGTGAGAGGAAGTTTGCAACAGTCAACTACACACTGTTACTTTATGTGGTCGGCCACTTCATGGCTGAGTTGCTGTGGTTTCAAAATGCTTCCCCTTTCCAATAATACCAATAATACTGTCTTTACACAGTCACATTATGGGGACATGGCTTCCTTTGAGGACAAAAAGCACATCCTCATAACATTAATCATAAAATTTTTGTAAGAAAACATAGTTAAGATTATAGTATGGCTGGGTTGTGATTACAGTTATTATAAGTCACCAGAAAATTAATAAGTCCAAGTATGTTTTCTGAAGCCTGACTTCTTGTGTTTGCGTGTGTGCACATTTCTTACAGCTGGTTAACCACCCATAGCAGGCTGTCCCATCCAGTGGTTCCTTCATGCTCTAGCTGGTAGTCATAAAGTTGCAGCAGGGCACTCAGCGTCTCTCTACTGCCAATGATGGTTGCCACATCTTGTAGGGGAGAAGCTGGCCGGGGGAAGCGAGTCACTACAGATCCAAAGATAGAGGACCAGTGTAGAAAATAAGTAAAAGTACTGCCTAAAGACCACACTAAAAACCACTCCTCCAGTTAAGCACGTGTGAATGGACACAATAGTTGAAAATTACACTGTAGTCACAGCTAAATACAAACCACTGCTTCTGCTTATCTTTCTACCATCTTTCTTAAAAATCTGTGTCTCTCTAGACAACCTACCTTCAATTGCAGGTACATCTCCATGGAGTTTGACTCTGCTGGTGAAGGGTGCATTCTGCAGCACCACAGCAAACAGAGGAGGGATGAGAGACTGAAGGGCTGACAAGAAAACGTGTAGCTTGTGTTCATCTAGACCATGCTCTCCTTGCTACAGAAAGAACCAGCACATATTATGAAAGATGAGAGAGTGATATTATTTATATGTATTGTGCCAAAATTAAAATGAAAGATACTTACTGTAAGTAGTTTCTCTATACGTGCCAGCAGAGAAGGGATAAGTGCAGTGTGTAGGGTGCCCAGTTCTGTGGTCCAGGCAGCAAAGGCAGGGATGAAGACCTGGTGGACTGCATTGACCACCCGCTCTGATGGGTCTCCAAGGGATAGCAGCATTAGCTCAAAACCCTGGAATGAAAACAAACAAAAAATAGAGCAGCATTAAAACTCATCCACAAGCACTGTAGCAAAATCCTGGGGTAATAAATACAAGTGAATACAGGGTAGTATATGTGGGTAGCATTAAAAAAATCATCCTCAAACATGTTCACCAACAAACATACCTGGGAGTATTTATCAGGGTCATCTATGTAACCCATGATAATACCCAGACTCTTGACCACAGCCTCTCTGACCATGTCCGCCTTATCTTCAGCAAGCATCTGCTGCAACATAGACAGCACCAGGGAGCTCCGAATCTCCTTCTGTAGAGAGAAAGCACAAGAAAGAGAAACATTCAGAACATATTTTATAATTCTACATTTAGCACATGATTAGTGTGGGCATACATGCATACTTTAAGTGTTTATTCTAGAGGCTGAACAAATATATTAACTGTTGAGGAATTCTAGTCATTTTTATTTAGTCCATAATTAGAGGAATCTTTTGCAGGAAATGACTGCTTGATGTTTGGAGCTCATAAACATCACACAATGGTATTCCCCCACTGTGATGCTTTGCTAGTTCTTTACTGCAGCTGTTTTCAGTTGCTGATACCTCCACCACGGAGCTTATGTTTTCATCAGTATTTGTTTATTTGTTTGACTTTGTGCAACATAACTCAAAGCGTTCTAAACAGATTTTAATTATATTTTTAAGGAGTGGGGTGGAGTGTGGTACGCAAAAAAAAACCCATTAAATTATGAAGGCAAAAATTTTGTTGATTAAAAAAAGATTTTTCTGTTTGACTGTGTACGGTGAAATGCAAAATGTTCTGAATGATTTTTTATGTATTTTTTGAGGGATGGGGTGTAGTTTAAGTAACAGACCACTGAATTTTGGAGGTGAGGATTTTTTAAATGATTTTCATTTGTTTCTGTGCAATATAACTAACAAGTTCAAAACAGATTTTTATTAAAATTTCTGAGAAGTGGGGTGTGATACATTGAACAAACCATTAAATTATGGAAGTGATCTAGCTCACGATCTAGAGCCAGAAAGGTTTTTATTTTTATTTTTTACTATTGTGGGATGAGGGCAATTTCAAGAAAGTTGGTTCCATAAATATTTGCTATATTATTTGCATAAACATTGCATAAAAATTAAAGCAGCCTACAACATCTCCATATGATCTAGTTTGTACCATTTTGAAGTTTGTTTAGGATCCTAGTAGCATTCCAGATCTCATGACCCAGAATGTTGAAATGTTATTCCAAGTGCTACAGGTAGGTTTTCATGGCCAATGAATCACATTTTGGGGTAAAATAATTATGGCACTGTTGTTTTTAGGTGTAATGGTATTATGGGGGACTCTGTGGCCTTGGCGCAAACCTCCAAGTGCTTCTAGTTTCTAGAAAATGGAAAAGAAATCATTAACAGGGTAAAATCAGATGACTGACAGGGTCATAGCAGAAAATTTCATTTGTGCATTCAAAAACTACCCGGCTGCTTTTGATTTATGCTTTGGGTTATTGTCCATCTGCACTGTAGAGCTGTAGACTCATTCTATTGCATTCTGTTCTGTTGCTGATTTTAAATTCATTTCTGTTTGCAGCAAAGTCTAATCTGGTTTTTCTATTCTAGAGGCTAGCGCCAAAGCCTCTGTATTTTCTCTCTTGAAATCTTCAATTTATGCTACACCTGGATAATATGCCTACCTCCTGTAGATTCTACCATAAAAGGATCCTACATCCTTTAGTGTACCTCTAACTCTTTTTATAATGCTCAGCCCTGCAGGTGGTTGCTTTCTCAGACTGTACCATACTGCTGATTTGGTGACTCCTAATGGTATGATAGATTTGTTTTTCTTGGGGTGGGTTCACTGGCAACACCTTCCAAATGCAAATGTCACACTTGGAATCAACTCCAGATCTAGTCGATAGGTGAAGAAATAATAAAGCAACAATCTATCTATGAAACAGTTTTTGAGTGAATTGGTAAATTAAACTTGAGCCCCTGTGAATAAAAATAGCCAAAAATTACTGAAAAGTTAAAGTAATATTTTTGTTGTCCCCCTCGAATTAAAGCTTAGACTCTGCAATTTAGGTGCACAGTCACCATATAACTAACTTGAACATGCTTTGGTAAAAAGAAATAATAATAACAAATGTGTCAGTGTCAAAAAATGGACCAAAATGTACTGTATAGCCATGTTGAATCGCCCTTTTAAATTCTGTATGCACAATGTATTCTTACGGGCAGGTAAGGTGCTAAGGCTCCACATGATTCTGCCACCAACAATCTTCTCTCTGGATATTTGTGGTTAATCTGGAAAAGACAAACGTAGAGGAAGAAATGTTTAAAGAAAAGAGGAACAGAAGTTGAAAGAAAAGGAGAGGCAGACGGGAGTGTAGCCACCATGGAATGGAAACAATTTGAGTATCATCAACATGCTGACCCTGTGGAAACCACTATTTGTCTTATTTGTCAGATTCTCAGCCTCCAAACTGGTGGCAGCTGTCGTTGCCATAGCAGCAGATTTTGTTTATCATAAATGTGTTGCATGTGGTAACACAGGTGGCAATGAAAACCAAACTGCTAAGTCAAGGACACCATGGAGGTATTGCTAACAAATTTCTGAATGAGAAGTACAAATAAGGAAAAACACCAACAGTTAATACGCGTGCATCTGATCTTTGAACTGAATACAAAAATGGCCAATAGATAGAAAGTAGCGACACAGAAAGGTTTAAATCACAATGTCACATCTTCACTTTTTCTAACCTCTAGAAAAAAAAAGAAAATGTACCCTACCTGTTCCCAGCACTGAGGAAGTAGCTCAGCCTCGACACGTGTGGGACCCACATGCCTCGCAAACGCAACACAGCCCGTCAAGATCATTTGTCTTTGGAAACACAAAAACACACATTCGAGAAAACACTGGATAAAGTCAAAGTTGATCTTCCTATCCTGTAGTTGAAAAAGTGATGTAAATCTAAGAAATCAATGAGTGCACAAACATACTCACCTCTGCTCATCATCCGGTCTCTTGATTAGGTTAAAAAGGATGTGGAGAAGCTGGTCTCTTTCTTTAGGCTCTGGGTGAAGGCAGGCGGTACATAAAATGAGTGGAATCAATTCCTAAATTAAAGAATACATAAAGACAGAAAACGCTAGCATTAGTTTAGATCACCCTTCAAAAACACTGTGTGGTTACGGTTATAACACACAAGGATGGAAAGGATGGTTTGTGTCACTCAAGCAGGCCTGTAAATCTATGGCGTAGCAGGAACAGGAAAGGAGGAGAGGAAGTGCTTAATAAAGAAGACAGAAAATAGGAAAGTCACAAGGAGAAAAATACACAGGGGTCACTTCTGAAAACCAACAGCAGTCTTTCAGTATTGCTGCAAACGTGCTTACCTTAAATACCTGGCTGGTGTTATACACAGACTCATTTGGCTTTGGAATCACACACAAAAATTATGCGCACAAACTGGAGAAGCTCAAATAGTACATGCACACAGCCAGACACAGCTGCATATAGACAGATACACAAAAACCTAATGCACTAGTTCCCCTCCTATAACTGATTTCTATCCCTGAGTTCAGACAAAGTTCATGGGCCTTCTAGCCAGAGTAGAGAGAGCTCCGCTGCCCTTGAAACAGGGCCTCCATGGCCAAATTGTGGTCAGCCCTGCATTCCCGCCACACACACCAAAATTAGAGAGTGCACACAAAGTTAAAAATATATTTTTTTCAAAGTCTGTTTTTTTTCCAGGAAGATATATTTTCCTGCCAAGTACTGGAAGAACGAGCTAAACCCCAACGCTGGATGGACACACGGACCTAACAGAGAAACTTGGGTAAAGATAGGCTGTGATGAGTCACTCGCTCAGTGCTGGACCAATCCTCTGTAGTCACTGCCATGTTGGCTATATTTTAAAAGCAAAAATATAACATTAAAGTATCAGAGGGTCATTTTAAGTGGTTATGTGTCGAGTCCAATATGGATAAAATCAATGTGAGCGTCAAAAAACAGCTTAAAAACTACAAATTAAGTGAATTCAGCCAAATTTAACTGTCACTTTCAATAATCTTCTGCCCTAGTCTATTATAATGCTACACATTTTTATCAGAGACATTTAGGAGAGTCAACAGCACTGGCCTGATAAAGCAAATAGAGGAATTCATAAACAGCACACATCTAAAATGCCAGAAACCACACTGACCCTGTTCTATTTCAGTGTGAACGCCTATGTTTCTGATGTTAAGACGCCTTCAGAAAGTTAACATCTGACCAGTCCTGTGTAAACACTGTGGGCAGGTAGAGTGGACAGAATGACGCCAGGACCTAGGGACCTTAGGCCAAATGCTTTTCTTTAAAGAGCAGAGCTACAACCTATTCCAATATGTAGAAGAGCCTGCATCCAATGGCAGAAAGCAACTTCTCTTCCATTCTGTCTTTTTAGCCATTTAGCCTACAGAGTTATGGAAATTGCAATGTCTGCCTCACAACTTATGTGACTGTGTATGACCTTTGTCCAGACTGGAACATCAACAGCTGTTAATGATAGACTACAAAAAAATCTGGCACAACTTTTCAAACTCCCCTACACTATGATACACAATCATATCTGACCAACACTACACATCTAGTCATTCATAGCGTCCAGATGGCTTACACTCATTTAAACCACTGGCAGGTCAAGTGAACAATGTGGAACATCAGCTTTAAGTATTTCTTGATGGCAACTGCCTTCCTCAGCAGGATAATGTGCTCTGGCAAACTACAAATGGTTCAGGGTACACAATGCCAAATCAAGGCATTGACCCAGCCTCCAAATTTCAGAGTGGTATCAAATTGAGCATCCACAGAATGTTCTGGAACAATTCCAATCCACAGAGGCCTCATCTGTTAAACCCACAGTACCTGAAGACCCACTGCCATCTAAGTCTTAGTGCCAGGCACCACAGGATACCCCCAGAGCACTACCTATACAATATTAGGCAGCTGGTTTTAATGTTACGGCTGACCTAATACTTTAATTAAGGTGACTAGGCTTTTAAGTGTGATTTTCACTTATTTTGTGGTTAGATCTAGCCATCAGAACTAGTTAAAGTATATTTTCTGGTAGTGTGAACAAAAAGTAAAATGTTTCACTTATGTGAAAATCTGAATATCTACTACTTGGATAATCAGATTATTTGGAATAGATATCCATGGCACCAAGCCAATGGATACTAATGACTTTGGCAGTTTGTGTTTCTGAGTGACATCCACAACAATGAGATGCTGTAGCTTGCTATAAAGCACACTGTTGTAGAGTTCAGATGAATGCTAATCATTTTAATGCCACCCTGGGCAAAATTTTAAATGTCCAACACTTTGGTTAATGACTGAATGCCTGCAAACTAACGACATTCACATCAGCCCCAAGCAGACTTCATTAAAATAAAAGGTTTAGGCAGCTATAATGTCTTAAGTAGGAAATACCCTGCTTATTAAATTGCTGATTTTTTTGTGTTTTGAATTCAAATATGTGCATTTAATAATGCATTACCAGAATTTGTCTGTCATACCAACAGTCTCAATAAAACTATCCATTCTCTTTGTCATGCCAAGGGTCCGTTAAAGATCACAGATAGCAACTAGAAAAAAGGAAGTCGGTAACTGCAGCATTTGCACATTTTCTTTGTGCCAAGAGTGCTTGGAATGCCTAGATAAGGAGTTAGAATTACATTTTAAGGAGTTAAAAAAGTACCACTGTAACAAATGGCTACAAATCAAATAAACGAATAACAAAATACAAATAATCGGCATAAAGAATGCAAATAAATTTACTGGCTTACAAGCTGCAGTGCAGTCCTTAAAAAACCTTATGTTTTAAAAAAAAACATAAGGTTTAATGATTTACATTATCTGATAATACAGCCAGGTGGCAGGCAGAGTCTCAGTGTATCATACTATGTTTTTAAGTCAAACACCTTTTGTTCTTAAGAGGGTGTCATATTCAAACAAGTAAAAGGTGTGTCTCCAGGGTCATGGTGGTTAGAAAGCACTAAGCTGCAATATGGAAGTATGAGCAGCTGTGTGTATGTGTGTCTGTACACACCTTGTCATGGTCTATGAATCTAACGGACACAGTACAAAGTCCACACAGTTTAAGAAGAATGCCAAACCCTTAATGTTCTGCTGCATTTTAATTTTTTGCCAACCTCTCCCCTTCAGTTTGTTTGTCTTGATTTTTCAAAGAGATTAAGTTCTCCGTAACTGCCTGGGGTCGATTAAAAACTACATAACCATGGTGATATGCAAAGCAGCCTGACTGAGAGGCACTCCAACCAGACTTACCACTTTCAGCCAATCCATTTTGTGTCCTATCAAGTTTCAATTCTTGCTTGGACACACACAAAGACTGCACACTGTGCAGGGGTCTTCATTACAGCTTTCAAATAGCAAGTTCTTTTTAATACCAACTTATTTTTTAAACTCTCAATCCCTGCTCTCTTTAGAAAAGCTCAAGGAAACAAAGCAATTTTGTAAACCCAGCAGTCAAAGGAAAAAAGCTGGTTCATATTTAGTTAATTCACCTATGCATGTATATACAAGTCTTAAAAACTAACTTAACTCTGGGTTTATTCTGACATTAAAATAAAGCATAGTCATATTTAAAAATATAATATACATAATAAATATTACATTTATAAATAGGCTGATAAAATGATATCAGATTTATTAAAACTTACGTGAAACATACAATGCAGCATAAGTCACTTAGACTAAGGGCCTGATTTACCAAGCGGGGCAAAGCAGTGCGAGACTGCAATCACAAATATGTGCTAGTAGGAGTGAGAAATTTGGCAGGTGATCTAATAAGGTGCCAAATTTTTATCAAGCGATGGAGCCAGTTTATTTAAATAATAGACCAGTCCAATCTCCTAAAAGCAGCACAAATTACTGGATCAAAAACGAACGGACCAGATGAGGGAGTGAGTCATCTGCTAACAAAAATAATAAGCCCAGGATTTTACACGTTTTTCCTCTCAGGAAACAGCAAGGCAATTCAGATCAAGGAGAGGCAGCTGAAGATGAATCAATGCATTACTGATATAAGGGCAAACTCTTCAGTTAGAAATTGAAGGAGACTCTGTATGCCATATAAACCTGAAGTTTGAGTGCAACAGCTGTCCTGCAGGATGTATAGAAGAGCATAAAACATTTTGTACCGTAAGCTCTTGAGCAGTCTGCACATTAGTAAGGTTACTGCAGCTCAATCTTTTGTATGTGAGACCAACAATTCCAAAGTTTGACCAAAACCATTAACCCAGATAGACATAGCACACAACCCACTGGGCATACTGCGCTATCCAGTTGGTTATAATGCATGATCCAACTTAGCAGTACACAGCTATCCAAACTGGAAATAGTCAACCTTTTACTTGGAAGGGCTTTGCACTTTGCTTTGATAGCAGAATCATTACATGATTCATCTTTTAGGGAATTAAGTGAATGCTGATTGTGGAAAACAATGTCCTGAATTCATCTTACTGCTTACAACATATAGGCAAAATGCAAAGGAGGGATATCATAAAGCAGACAGCAAAAAAATTAGGGTCACTTATTTTTACGATAGTATTATACTGCCAATGGCATAACTTATTGTGAGAAACGTGATCACAGATGTTTAGACACAGAAGTAGCTTTTCACTCACAAAAAAAACATATCTTGGAATATGGCTATCGCCCACTGGAAAAATGTTTTTCTGACTATGACATCTGACATTTTGACTTCTCAGGTAAAGTTAACTTTAAATATGTGTTAAAATGTGGATCTGTGACTCATGGATCTGATGATCAGTTAACCTTTAAATATCTACCCACATCATTAAAAAGCTAATGAAAGTCTATATGATGTTGCACAGCTCTGTAAGGTGTATACACTACTTAAGAAAGACAAAGGTGCCATTTGCACTGTTGACAGTTTTTGCAATCAACTGACCTCTGTGCAGAAATATGACTAATAATGTAAAACAGTGCAAATTCACAGTAAAAAGACTAAATATACAAGGTGAGGAATCAGTGAAGAGCTAGAGGTCACAGCTTTGCTATTGCACTCAGCTCTGAGTCAATTACATGCTGATAAATTCTCCCCCTGGCAAATAAATTAATGCTCCTAGCAGCAACACAGCTACATGTGGAGCTAAATAAGTCATTTTTTCAGCAGTAATTCAATTTCAAGTAAACTGCATGCTGCAAATCTTAGTAAAATCAGGTTTGTATGACTCTCCTCCTAAAATGTTGCACTTGTACAAATACACTTAAGGCCAACCATAAAAGTAACTGTGTCCACACCTTCTAGTTGTAAAATTAATACTGTACAGTATGCCTTTAGTAAACTTTGACAGTAGCTTTTTAAGAGCAAAAGAGAGGAATATGTGCTAGTGTAGGTTATGTTATGGTTACCAATTAATTTTCATGTGGAAGATGGGATTGTCAATTATGCTTATAAGCTTGCAAAGTATATATATATATTTTTAAAGAAAATCAGGGTTTAAACCATTTTCACATATGAACTTCAGACAATTTAAAAACTGTTAGATCAGGGTATTTTCCACTGCTTTCTGTTCTCACATGTGGAACACAGCAGGAAAATAGTTCACTTCAGATCCACTTAAGACCAGCTATACTGTCCAATCCGAGAAGTTGGATATTTATGTCATCTCATGCACCTCTATCAGAAAAGTCAGAGAAAAGTTCAAGGCTGCAGTCCATGTATGGAAATGGATTTGGTGACAGCAGTTTTGGAGCTGAAGGAACTTGGCATTAGTTACACTTCTCTGCTCTACAAGTCATGTGAGAATCATGCAAATGAGTGCGTGAAAGACTCACCTGGCAAAGATGCGCAACCATTCTCTAGAAGAGAGGCATGCATGAGAGTGAGAGAATGAGTGAGACGAAAAGAGAAGAATAAAAAAAACTGTGAAGGCAAAAGGACGGCAAATATGAATGAGGAAAGAAAACAGTAGAGGAGAAATGATGTAGACAAGTGAAAACAAATGCCGTTATAAAAGAAACATGACACTCCTAATCAATAGATAGACACAAGTCAGCAAGAGTTAGCAGGTAAAAATTTCTGTTTATTTTTGTTTGGGATGAGAATCTCTTACTCTATATACACTATATGGACAAAAGTACTGGATCATACCACTTACTCATTGAATTCAAATGTTTCATTCTGTCTTATTGCCACGGGTGTATGAAAATCAAGCACCTAGCCATGCAGTTTGCCTTTTAAACCACTATGAAAGAAAGGGTTGTTTTAAAGAGCTCAGTAAAATTGAATATGGTGCTGTAATAGGATGCCACAGTTGCAACAAGTCAGTTTGTGAAATTTCTCCCCTCCTAGTTATTCCACAATCAACTGTAAGGTAAGTGGTAATGTTGAAAAGTGGTTGTGCAGAAAAGTCACCAACACAATGCTGACTCAAGAACTGCAGAGTGCCAAACCTCCTCCGGCATTAACATCAGTACAATAACTGTGCACTTGGTACATGGGTTCTCATGACCAAGCAGCTGCATGGAAATCCTACATTAACAAACACTGGATAGAGTAGTGTACACTCTGGAGTAATGGAAATGTGTCTGTGGAATGGCAAATCCCACTTTTTGATGGACAAGTCTGGGTTTGGCAAATGCCAGGAGAACATTACCTGTTTGACTGCATTGTCCCAACTACAAAGTTTGGTGGAGGAGGGATAATGCTATGGGGTTGTTTTCTATGAGGTTGCGCTGGGTCCATTAGTTCCAGTGAAGGGAAATCTTGATGTTTTTACTTACCAACATGTTTTGGACAATTATATGCTTCCAACTTTGTGAGAACAGATTGGGGAAGGCTCTTTATTGTTTCAGCATGGCTGTGTCCCAGTGCACAAAGCAAAGTCCATAAAGGCATGCTTGGAAGAGTCTGGTGTGGAAGAACTTGACTGGCCTTAAGACAGCCTGGACCTCAACCCTATCCAACACCTTTGGGGAGATCTAGAATGGAGACTGCAAACCAGGCCCTCTCGTGCAACATCAATGCATGGCCTCAAAAAAACTGGTTAAAAATTCTCTTATAGAAAACCTTTCCAGAAGAATTAAAACTGTTACATTTTAGTGCCTATGGATTTAGAATGGGATGTCTAAAAGCTCTTGTAGGTAAAATGTGGAGATGGTCCAATATTTTAGTCTATATAGTGTAGCTTTTGGCAGATGACAAAATGCAACAACGATAAAGGTGCTCTGTACGGCTATAGTGCATCAAGTTCAAGACATTAATATGATTATGTTTAAAAACTAATCATACTTTCTTCTTTTGGCGGCTCCCTTTAGGGCACTACCACAGTGGATCCATCTCACCTCATCCCTTACAACCTCTTCTGGCTAACTAACCCTCTGCATGTCCTCCTTCACTACATCTATGAACCTTCTCTGTGGTCTTCCTCTTTTCCTCAAACCTGGCAGCTCTATTTTCAAAATCCCTCCTCTGCACATTTTTAAACCATCTCAACCTTGCCTCAAAAATCTAATCACATCACTGCCAAGAAAACTGGCATCCTCTACGAAGTTTAGAACACTACAGATTATGCTAGTTAAGTTAGGTACAAAGCACGAAAAGCGTGCAGTTTCTTTAAAGCAAACATTCAACTATTTCTCATATTAGCAGATTGTGAAATGGGTGAATCACCAAGAGAAAAACATGTTTATCCATTTTAACCAAATTATAATTGCTGACAAATGATGCAACTCAAACTTTTTCATGAGGTTTCAAGACAATGCAGTTACTAGTACCAAGCAGACCATGTGAAGTCCACAACACACCTTATCTTAACCACCATTTGCAAAGTTGTCACAGTAACAGTGTTAATATTGACTAAAAATTAACTCTACACAGAGCACCGGTTTAGAGCAGTTTCTCATATACATTAAAAAGACAGTGTTAAGAGAGAACATTATTAGATGCAGATGACCGTTCTCTGCTACTCTCCCTTAATTTTCACTATTCTTATCCTTGCTGCTTTGTGTGTATCTATTGGATATTAAGATATCAAGCCTGTGATGGTGACAATAAGGAAGGGAACACTGGGAGGAGAGGAATAGGGCAGGAGGTGCTGCAAGAATGGGATTACCTCTCGTTTAGCAAGAAGGACATTAGGGACGATGTGAGGGAGACAGCGGCCCAGCATTAGCATCACACTCTCCTCGCTGTCTGCTATACGAGACACCTGGAAAAAAAACGAGGGATAATACACAATTTCTGTTCTCCCAATTTTACTCCCCCCCCCTTGTCTATATATGAAAAATGTGGTGCTGACCTCTGCTCCTAAGCGGCTGTCAGAGCACATTCTGCAGAAGGACAACAAGGCTTGCTGGAAGGCCGGAGATAACTTCCTGAGACACCACAAACAACAAAAGGCCAAAAACAGTCACTGCAATCTGCAACACTTAATCTGTATACCACAAGAACTCTGGAGAACATCCTGCCCATTGAATGATTGAGGACGGGAGTAGGTCACCCTCCCACCAAGCTTAGTGCTGCCACTCTCCCATGTAACTGTTGTGTACTTTAGTGGAATTTTTAAAAATGGCCTGCTAAATTGAGTGTGACATTACAACAGTAATTCCCTCACTCACATTTTGTAACATAACTCTTTTTATTTATTTTTTTTAAAAAAAAGGAAAATCAGTGTCAATTACAGCACATACGTTTCACAGCTCATACTTGTTGATGCACTATACATATTACAGCACAGATAGGGAAAAGACAAGAAATATGAGCAAAAGTTTCATTTTAATGAGGGCTAGTTTAAACTCTGAGAAGTGATGCAAGTGCCAAAACCTAAACTCTTACTCAAGAGGGCAGCCACGCACCCAATAACTTCTGCTTTGTTTAAACAAAGACTGCAAACTATCCCCACCTAGTGGCTACATTTAATAACTACACTGAGCTAGGCAACGTGGCTCTAGGAGAAACAGGTCCATAATTATTTAGATAGCAGATTTGTGATTTAGCCTCAGTATGCCAGTTCAAACAATCAGGATGTGATTGAAGTGCAGACTCTGGGTTTTAATTAAAAGGGTGTGACAAATGTATTGCATTAACTGTTTGGGAACTTCAGCCATTTTTATACAGTCCCCCATTTTCAGAGGTTTGGTTTCATGGTCAGATGAGGACTGTTCCCTCATTATTCCATGACAAACTAAGCAGAAAAAAGATTTGGAGTTGAAGTTGAAGTATGGAGAAGGAAAGGAACAGCTCATGAGCTGAGGCATTCCACAAAAACGATCAAACATTGTGGTGCTGATGCTTTGGCATCGGTACGTAAGACTGCCAATGGAACCAGTGTTTATTGATGATGTGACTGCTGACAGAAGTAGCAGGGTGAATTCTGAAGTGTACTGTCTATATTTGCTATACACTCTGCTCAGATTCAGCCAAATGTTGCAGAACTGACTGGATGGCACTTCACAGTGCAAATAGTTACTGATCCAAACCATACTGCAAAAGCTACCCAAGAGTTTCTCAAAGGAAAGAAATGGAATAGTCAATCTAGTCAGACCGGTAGATTTACTGAAGACAAACATGAAAGCAGACAAACCAACAAACAAGCAGCAACTGAAGGCAGTTGCAGTAATAGCCTGGAAGAACATCTCAAGGGAGGAAAGACAGCCTTTGGCAATGTCCATGGGTTCTAGACTTCAGACAATCATTGACTGCTAAGGATTTCAGAATTAGAAACAATCCCACTTTTAAAAAAATCATGTTTTTCCAATTACTTTTGAGTCTCTGCAAATGGGGGCTTGTGTATAAAAACGGCTGTAATTCCTAAACAGTTAATGCAATACTGTTGTCTAACTCCTTGAATTATTTGTATTTCTAGAGGCAGGACATCTTAGGATGGTTTGACTATATACATCTTTTAGAACATTTACATATGCTCTAGTTTGTAAGGCTCTTTAATGCTGGAATTTCCACTCACCTGTTTGGCTGATCAAATTGGACAGGTGGCTTACTCTTAAGCTTGTTATGGGACTGTGGGTGAAGTTGTGATGTGTTTTGAGTAGAGTTGTCTGGGTTATCTTCAGGCTCTGAAACCCCTCGGATGTCCAGATACTTGCCGTTATCTGTGGGAGGCTGAGGGCAAGACTACATGATGTTAATATTAGAGGGTCAAATATCTGGGCTTTTGACAGACTGCAGTGAGAAAATACCATACAGATTGGATGTTTTTCTTCTCTTTATAGTACGCTTAAAAACTGTGTCACTGGGGTATGTGTTGGTAATTCTGTGCACTACATACTCAAAACTACATACCACAGACAAAGCGTCAGCAGAGCAACCAGTGGTAGCAGAAGTGGTATTCTGGGAGCCCAGGTCTAAAGTGGCCAGAGGTGGGGAGGATACAGTCCTCTTCAGTGTCTGAATCTCACTGTGAGACAGAAGTCATATGAGACCTTATCAAAAATATACTTACTTAGTCAAGCAGCAAGCCAATAAGACAAACCCATATTCTACCAGCATCATCAAAAAGTAGAACTAGAATCATTCAATAAAACTGGTCAAGATTCTGATGTAAGTAACTAAAGACTACATGACAAGAAAATTAAATTCCACTTTTGCATCAGACCAAAGTTTCTTTGTAATTTCATGCAGATGTGGTGCTGGGGGGAATTTTCCAAACTGGTTCAACTTTATGGTCACAGTTATGGTAATAACGCTGACTTAGGGCTGAAAATTTTTTAATGGATGCTTCTGCTGGCTCTTTTCTCAACAGCAGAAGTAGGAAATGTTCTTGTTGAAATAACATGCAGTAAAACAGCTATGAATATAGGAAACATGAGGATTTATTATGATTTTTTTTTTCAGAAAGAATAGTACATGAGCACAAACATGCACTCAAGCACACACCTTTGCAGCTTCTTGATTTGCTCTGCTAGGCTCTGCTTCTCATTATTGAGAAGGCTGATCTGGTACTCCAACTCT
This sequence comes from Etroplus canarensis, assembly GCA_015106775.1. Classification (NCBI taxonomy): domain Eukaryota; kingdom Metazoa; phylum Chordata; class Actinopteri; order Cichliformes; family Cichlidae; genus Etroplus; species Etroplus canarensis. Next base: position 24,690 of record VUQH01043016.1, on the reverse strand, counting down.
TGCACGACTTCAGTTTGCTGCTAAAAAGAGAACATTATATGCAGGTAAATTACATATTCAGCTCAAGAGCTGGAGCTCTACAAAAAGTCAGAACTTGCCATGTGTTGGTGATGCTCGAGGCTTTATTGAGAGGGACAGACACTTTCCATTTAATTTAGTTTCCATTTACTGTAAAACTTGAAGTGGCAATTGGGTCTTTTTATATCAGCACTGTAGTTCTGTTGACCGCCTCTTTACTTTACCGTTAGGAGTCAAATCCTTTGGCCATCAGGAGAAACTGGTGCTGCCTCTTAATGACTGAGTGAATAGGCTGCGTTCAGACAGTTTTTGTCTCATTTATTCACATAAATAGGTCACCTAATTTGCTTCTCGCGTTAAAACACGATCTGGAATGTTTTCGGACATCAAGACATCTGTTTGCTATAGAAGAGTAACAGCCCACATAAACTTCAAACCACCTATCAGTCCACAGCGAGAGCTTTCTAACAAGTGTTGACATGCCCAGGTAGTGCTGATAATTTTTATTGATTGATATGCATGTGTCTATTGAGCATATTTACCTGCATGAGGTGAGTCCACTGTTCAGTGTTTAATAGAATTATTTAAATTACTTGAATGGGTGCAGCCCTAATTACAGGGTAACAAATAATTAAATAAAACTACAGCTGAAAGTACACATACTCGCTGTGACAGGTCAGGCTTCTTTGGGGGATCTTGGGCAATGCAGTTTCCAGGAAGATCACCAAAATCTACTCCTACTGATGCATCAACCACGTCCCGCGGAGAAGGGAGGGGGCTTCCACAGCTTCTGTAGAGCTGCAACAGGTCAGGGGGTTTTGGGATGTTCAGGCCAACATCATCCCACAGCTCGAAGTCCTGGTAACACATAAAACAAAATAAGTTTTATTTGTGGCATTTGCGGGGTTGTCCTAGACATCTACATAAACCTATGAATACCACTTGAAATTATTTATCTTAGAGTCTTACTAGTGTCATAGCCTTTATCATTTAAGTGTACCCCCTATACTTTCTTTTTTTATTGAAAAGGAGACAGAACTAAGTCTAAAAAAGATTATCTCCATGTAGCCATTTGTCATCCTGAGGCTTCCAGAAAAAGCTTTACCTGATCGTCATTTTCATCAGAGAAGGTGATGGATGAGAGTTTGTATTCATTTTTTAATAAGTATTCATTCACAAGGAAGTTTAAGGCCCTTTTCTCCAGCGGACGTATGGGCTCCTGAGGCAAAGAAGAAAAGGTCTATCAGCAACGTCCTCACATGGGTTTAAGGGACCACATTAATTCATTCTCAACTCTTTAACAGAAAAGGAAAATTAAAGAACTTATAAATCCCCCACCTGAATTTCAGGGCTTGACTTGAAGTTTTTTCTCTCCTGAGAAGGCACTTCACTCTCTGAGAAATTGAGAAAATATGAGATGAATTTGAAAGGATGCTGAGCATCACTCACTAAGAGGAATTCTCTAACAAAAAGCGAGAAAGCTGTAACAAAAAAGGGTTCAGGTGGAGAAGAAGTTAAAAGTACGCCACACCTGCTGCCTGAGTCAAGTTGGCGCGCAGAGCCTGAATGGTCTCCTTTGCTTTCCGTAGCTCAAACTCCAGCACTGGACAGGAAGTGACAACACACACAGGAAGTGCATCCAACCAAAGACAGGGAACAAACAAATAAAACAAAGAGATGGGTATGAAAAACCAAACAACGACACAAAAGATCAAAAAGTCATAAAATGAAAAAAAAATAAAAATAGATGCATGCAAATCATGGGTCTAAGGAACGCATGCAGCAGAGGATCATGGTAAAGCTGGCTCGATGTTTGTTTGACAGGTGTGTTTAATACACTGAGACACAGCTCAATGATAGAATTTCCTGCCCTTGTTTTCCTCAAATACTTAACAAATGGAATTCCGAATTAACTTAAGTTGTAGCTGAGGTGAGCAAATCCATTCAAGCTAATAAAATGTATCCTTGATAGTCTAGGAGCTGTCTGACACAGGTTTTTAGAAGGCAAATGTCTTACTAATAAATCATATAAACATTTGGTTTCAAGCCACTCAAAGGACAGCCACTACTCAATATTTGTTCCTAACAGAGAAGCCTGTCACACTAGGAACAACACAATTTCAAGCTATTAAAATTTAGAGTCAAAATGTGATTTAGGCATAGCTAGGTTACCGTTTTAAACTTGTTACCCTTGACTTCATTAAAAAAACCAAAGCAAACAAACAAAAAATAACACGATCAAGCCGTTCATAATAACACGAAGAAGCCATTTCTGACATCTTAAACAATCAGAAAAAGCAGGAGATATTTGCATGAAATTGTTAATTTATAAATCAAAATTTTGAATTCATACTGATTTTTAAAAAGAACACACAAGGTCGTAAGACATGTTAGATTAAAAACACACGCAAAAAGTAATAAGCAATGGAGCAGGAAAACTATGTTGCATAGCTGTGCACTGAAAATCTGCCATTTGATCTGATCCTAGTCCAGTGTCAATCTAGTGTCTATGGCTGTTTTAAGTTTTATTTTTTTACAAATGAAGGCTTAACATAAAAATTTTGAAGAGCTGGTAAAAATAATAAAATATTTAGAGAAATATTCAATTATTCAAAATAAGGCTAAAGTCAAATTTCTGCAATTAAATAAAACAGTATAGGTCTGCTAGGGTAAATCTTATGAATACTTTCGTTGTCATTCAGATCTTTGCAGCAGATCAAGTGCACAGGATGCAACTGTAACAAAATGGAAAACCAAGAACTGAATAACGGGGAGAGAAGAAAGAAAGGAAAAAAATAAAAAAGCAAAAAGCTAATCTGGATGGAGTGACTTGTCCAGTATTTTACTGGGGTTTGATCAACGTCAGGAGAAAGCCAGAAAACCCAGAGTCAGACAGCTGGGGGCAGGGCTCTTAGCAAGAAGAACAAGTTGAGCGGAATGAGAGTGGGAATGTTCAAAAGTGAAGAGAGAAGAGGAGAAGGTGGCAATTTGCTAGAATGGGCAGTGTGTGAAAAGTCATTTACAAAGATGTAAAATTTGTAAGTGTGAGGTGGAACCAACATCTCTGCTGCATGGTTTTAACTGGGCCCTTACTACGCATCATTGTTTTTATCACCTGATAACAGCCCTACACCATAAGCAACACCTTAGGTAAAATAAGCAGCATTGCTGAAGATTTTGACCTTTACAAAATAGTAACACGTTTACAATAAGAATGCAATATTAAATCTACTGGCATTTATATTTATATGACTAATCCTATGCTGTCCACATTCTCATACTGCACCCTTGGCATTCATGGACAGTCTAGGGGAAAACAGATTTAATGTCAATGAATTTTAAAAAAAAATACAAAATATGGTCAATTAGTTAAACAGTTTTTGCACAGCTCCATAAAATCTGTAATGTACTTGCCATGGAGTGCAGTTTTTTTGGCACATATATACACTTACTGATCAAACATGTGGATCACTAGAGAAAACTGGCTAAAATGTAATGTCTTCTTCCTGATTACCGCAATTTTAAGATGAAAACCAAATGTAGGGGTGGTTAGCATGAATTGCCCCTGCCTGACATCAATTTGCCTTCTACGCTCTAAATTAAAGTCAGAAATTTATCCATTTGTTTTCTTTAGTTAACAGCAAATACTCACGCATCTGAAAAAAGGCAGCATTGCAAGTAACAAAGCAGCTGCTCTTAAACTTTATATGATGTCAAATCACTGGCATCAGGAGGAGCCGTTAAAGTATCAGATGGTGTGTCGTGAAAGCGCTGCAGAGGGGAGGAATGTGCTTTTATAACAATGTTGAGACAGGTCTGGTACCAAAAATATCACAGACTGGCACCACAGTGTGACACTTCATGAGAAGAGGCACCAAGACCTCAACCAAGTTAAAGAAAAACACAATGTGTGTAAAAAAAAGGTGGCATAATACCCAAGGAAGATTACAAAATTACCACTACTTAACTGGTTTCAACTGGTCGTACTTAACTGGCTTATTTGGAACTACATATTACAACATATACTAACGCATTTGCTATCCCTGATAAAGCAGGCATGGCAAAGTAGAAACACGTCAGCTACCAGAGAGTTCGTTATTACAGGTCATTATTGTTGTTAATGCAGCTTTTAGATGTCATTTTCCTTATTTCCACACGCGCTCCCATTCAGCCATTATATATTCTTATCATCAACCCTCAAGGTAAGCTGGGTCTCTCACTTTGAGCCCTTACAGTATGGTTTGTCTTACCTGCCACCCGTTCATCTGTCTCTCGGTTTCCGTCATCTGAGTAACGGGCAAAGTCTAGAGAATCCAAGGTGCTGATGCTGCCTGCTCGATCTGAGCAAAGACACAAACAGAGATGGCAGAGTGAGACAAGTATAATCATACAGTTGAAATTTTGAGAAATGTTGCTCTATAGATTTTCCCCCTTTGAAGGGACAGGGTCAGGGATTTACTACGGTGCTTAAAGATTCATAACCACTCAAAGTACAGTGACAGTTTGCTTTTCTACACTGCAAAAAAAAACGTAGCTAAAGTTAACTAAAAGCAGAGATCTTTATAGACACTGTGGGAACGTTATACCTTAAACAAAAAACAATCCAATGGGAGAAACCAATCATAAAGTACTTCGCTTAACCTAACAGAAATGCATATTTTGAATCTAATCATTTTTAGAACTTTACATAGGGGTGCTATAAGAATTGCTCACTCAATCAATAAAAAGCTGACAACAGAGCATACTCATGCTCATATTATACTGGGCTAGTGTGCCCTGATAGCTAAGTCAATGGTGTTAGCTTTCGTTTCTCTGTAAAGCAAGTGTGAGATAGCCTGTTTGTTCTCCGATATCAAAGTACAGTGGAAGGTCAAGCCATATGTAACCTTGCTGACCTAAAGCTAAAGAACAGGAACTGTGTGAGTTCTGACGCTGAAATAACTAATTTCCCATCCAGATAAAATTAGTACCGCCCATTACTGAACTTGGTTATTTAAGTACCATACTGCTGTTGTGAGTTTGAATAGCTTATTACTTTGGATTGTTAAAAAACCCTATAATTTTAAAAGTAAAGAGACTGAGGGAAACCTAAATGCCAAAGGAAAAACCAGGACGTGCATTCTTATGCATACAAGCAATGTGCTTTCACTGTCAATATAGATTATTTTGTCTCCCCAAAAGTGGAAGAAGATGAATGAATAAATGAAGAGGTCACATGTTCAAATTCATGAGCATGCAGCTTTATTAAGCAAGCACACCCTTAGCCCTGTGGCTATTCAGTGACAGTGCGTCTGCACTGGCCGCCTGGTTAAGAGTCATTGTTCTGCCAGGCTGACGTCAGGTTAACCAATTTTCCTGCTTAGAACATTTCCAAATGCCCTTACCTCCTGATGACGTGTAAGGATATTTGCTATTCGTAGCTGAAACCCTTTGGCAAAACAATGAATAAGTGTTTGCAGGTGTACGTGCATGAGGAGGGAAAAATAATTTAATAATGTGCGGAGGTGTGTGTAAATGTCTTTTTTGTACATCCCTGATGTGCAAAAAAAAAAGCCTGGTTGACCTTTCAGTTCTGTGACAGATGTGACACTTCAGATTGTCATCTTCTCACCTCAGTCCTGCCTGGCTGATCATACAACAAAAATGCACACAAAGATGATGTTCTTTCCAACTACCAACACAGAAAAACTAAAGAGATAAATGGACACTAAGGTATATGGCTTTAGATCAAGAACAAGGAGGTATTACTGATAAGATGGTCAGGAGGTAGCCAACAAGCACTTAATTTATTAGGAGGAAGGTTTTAGCTGACTGAACCTGGTTTAAATTATGGTTATAAAGATGGCAATGAAAATACGGGTCACAAATTCTAAGGGATTCACTGACAGGCTCACAAAATATGTACATTCAAATACCCTTAATCTTCAACAATACATGCCGTTTTGTCTTACAAGGCATTTTTTATGGTTTATTATTCTCAAGCCTCTTAAATTCTTATTTAATTGATTTCATTATGATAACTTGTTTTTGAGATTTTAGTACCATTTGGGGTAATTTAACCCTTTAAACCAGAACTACCAGAATAAAGTTGTTTGATCAAAAATTGCGAAGTCAAAATCAGAACTTTTTATTCTTAAGCACCTTATTATTGCAATCATTTCTCACATCAAGAGAAAACCAAATGCATTTTAATGCCCAGTGTGTCAGTTTCACACAGCAATGTATTCAGCTCAATTAAAGAACAGAAAATGCGACTGTAATTAAAATTATGCTACTGCTTTTACTTCATTTGTTCAGCCTGTTGAAGGTTTCATGTTTAACACCATGTGGTTGTGAACACAAGCAGAAATCCCACTGTCTTCATGTTCTACATCTATGGACTTGTAATTGATTACTCCAACAGACATTTAAGGAAGCCAATCTCATTTCTAGTTGTACAAATATCTTGGTCAGGATCAGGATCTCAAAAATTACTTCAGCAGTATAGAGTAGAAAGATTTATGGAATCCAGCTATAAATGTTCTGTCACACTGAGTTATTCCATGTTTGGTCCATTGTGATTACAGAGCATTTGCTTATGTAGTGTTTTTTCCCTCACGTTAAATTTGCGAAAGCTGTGACAACATCAGTGCTATGACGATTCCTGTGTAAGCAGTGTGATGCTCTGCTCATTGAAATGAGAAGAGACACTTAAGAGGTCTTATTGCTGTATATCATGGAGGAAACAATGACATGTAGTTTTTCTCTGTCAGTTTCAAAGTATACAACTTTATTTAAACATGACTGGAAGCTAAATTCATGGAGATTTTTCTAAAAATATTGAGAAAAATAATCTTTTTTATCTTGACCAGTATTTGCATTTCCAGTGTTGCTATACTAAATTTGAGAGGTCCTAAATATCTGGTTTCAGATAGCTTAATTATTTTAGGAATAATCTGTACCAGTTTAATGCTTTCTCCCTCTACATATTTGATAAACTAGAGTAAATAATCTAGTTTAAAAGTTGTGATTAAAACCACACTTGCGTGTAACAGAACTTGGCCACCTGCTACTTCATTAAATACATCTTGCCACTATCTGGTGAGTGTGGAGGCTATTTGAGTATAGTGAGCTTACGGTCATGTCCAAGAAACCAATTTGTTCACTTGAGCTTCGTGACATGGCATGTTATTCTGCTGGAAGCAGCCATAAGAGGATGGGTGCATTGTGGTCACAGGATGCACACAGTCAGCACAAATACCCAGGTAGGCTGTGGCATTTAAAGGATGCTCAATTTGAACTAAGGGGCCCAAAGCGTGCCACACATTACACTACCACCAGCAACCTGAACTGTTGATACAAGGTAGGATGGATCCATGCTTTCATGTTGTTTATGATCTGAATGTTGCAGTGGAAATCTAGACTCATCAGCCCAGGCAACGATTATCAAATCTTCCATTGTCCAATTTTGGGAAGCCTGTGTGATTTGTAGCCTCAGTTTCCTGTTCTTAGCCGACAGGAGCGGCACCCAGTGTTGTCTTCTGCTGCTGTAGCCCATCTGCTTCCATGTTCAATGTGCTATGCATTCAGAGAAGCTCTTCTGCATATTTTAATTGTAACAAGTTGCTATTCGATTTACTGTCCGGCACTGCTCATCTGACCTCTGGCATCAACAAGGCATTTTTCACCAAGATATCTGCCGCTCACTGGATATTTTCTAATTTTTGTAGCATTCTCTATAAATGCTTAAGATGGTTCTGCAGGAAAATCCTAGTAGATCACCAGTTTCTGAAATACTCCAACCAGCTCATCTGGCACCAACAACTACGTCACATTTAAAGTCACTTAAATCACCTTTCTTCCCCATTCTGCTTCTCAGATTTAATTTTAGGTAGCCTTGATCATGTCTACATACCTAAGCCCATTGAGCCACCATCATGTGACTGGCTGATATTTGCATTAACGACCAGATGAACAGGTATACCTTATGAAGAGGCCAGCGAGTATATATTTGCATATGCACATAACAGGACAATTTCGAGATGGAGAGCCAAATTTTTAGCTCAGGTCTACATAGTGACATGCTCCCAAGTGTACCAAAGGATCTGTAAGACTTTTAGAAATATGTGCAACAACAAAAAGAAAGACGTATTGATTTGCTCTTGGTAGTCATATTTAGGCTTGGGCAGCATCATACCTGCCTACCTGTAACACAATAATCAGAAATTATCATTAGTTTGCCTGCCTCTATGGTATGATGCCCCAGCAACGTGTTGAATTTGTTGAGGCCTTTGTTTGGACTGTATGCAAGAAGGTTATGGAATGTGCAAAAACATTATTCAGGATATTTTTTGGATTAAAATAAAACATGGCAATACACAACATGTCTGACCCTGGATGTAATTCCAGTGTGGCCCTTTGCGAAATTAAGGTTTCACTCCCAGTAATAGGAACTTGATAAATTAGTATGACCACACCAAGTATTTTCTTTGGAAAATATTTGGTCTTTTTTCTGCCCTCAGTATTAGCAGTAAATTACTTTAGGGACACATGAGATTGACTCAACAAATGGTTGTGACTACCTTTGAAACATCTTCAGATAAATTCTATTGGGAATACTTCACTGTGCAGACCAGTGACTGCAGAAACTGTGCTGTGTGATTGAACTGGATTGCCACTGCACCAAATTTAGAGATTAGTAACAGAACAGCACACAAATTGTGGTCACAAATGTCTAACCTATCTAGCCTAAAAACATGCAAAGCTAGTATTTCACCTACTTAAAGATCCAAAAAGTTCCTACAACAATTATAAATAAATAATTGCCTGTCTTGCCAATGAAGGGTGGAGACAGAATCCTTCAAACTTCTGTGTCGCAAACTAGTAAAGTGTTGGGAGATGCCTCGTTGTCTCATGTGGCTTCGAGCAACAGCTCCAGATGCAGTTTGTAACAGTCATTATCTACACATGCTCACTGCAATCAGCTGCTCACTGCTGATTCACAGTCACAGGTTTGGCATTTGTGATCACCACATTGATTACATTTCTGGTTCATTGGGTAAGTGCTTTGTCCACCAATATTGTTTATATGACTCCTTCACTTCATCAGAAGAATCAGAGCTTTTTCCATATATCTAAACAAAGCCCTATTTATAGCACAACATGGGTGAAGCCCATCAATGCAAACCATCATCACACTGTCCATCTGATTGTATGCTACAAGTAAACTATTCTTCTTTTCAATACCATCTGATGTCATAACAGACAGAATCTGCAGCCCAAATTTATTCCAACACAAGTAAATCAAAGGCACTGGTTATTTTATTTATAGTGTTTAGAGTCTAAAGATTACAGGACAGCAGGAGAAATTGACTGTCAAAACAATAAGCTGATCAACAAAAAAGACAGCAGACAAACAGTATCCCTCCTTCTTCAAAAACTAGTTAAATAAATCCTAGTGTTACAATGTAACATAGGAATTCTTCCAACATGAGGAAAAAGATCATTGCAGTAATAACATGAGGTCTTGACTATCAGTTGTGCTGGAAAGAAAAAAACATTTGGCAAAATGCATAATCCACAATTTGAAATAAAAAATATATTTGCAGAACAGCGTTCATGACATGCTGTAAATACCCTGTTCATAAACACACTGATAGAAATCCTTTAATGTGGGGGATAGGCGTCTCGAATGACCAAAATCACCCTGCAAAGCATCTAAAAAAACTGATCTGAAGTACCTCCCTTAATTCTGAGAGCATGTTCTGCTTCCAAATTTGTCAGATATTCGAATCAGTCTTTTTTTCTCCGTGATTTGAAACAGTCCGGGAGGCAGACACACACTGGTGTGACATGGCACTTTCTAATCAAGATAGAAAGACAATCTGTTTTCCAAAAAGACCATTAACAGAAATAAACACCTTATTTTCCACTGGCAGATTAAACGAGCTGGGAAGATTAATTTATTTATGTTAAATTACAGTGGCAAACAAGTGATGTTATTTTCACCACCTGTGAGTTTCCTTCTTATGTATTTATATTTGTCAGTCATATATACACACACACATACATTATAGAGAGATAGAGAGAGATAGAGAGAGAGAGAGAGATGCTGGAAGACGACCATTTCTGTTAAAGGCTACAGCAGATTCATTGAGAAAATACAATTTAAAAATACAATCAAGGAAAAATTTTTAATCACTTCTACAACACATTTCTATATGGTAGATCAATATATCCTCACACATTTCATTAGAGCCAATTTGCAGATCTTACATCAGGGGGAACTTTATAGTGCATAATATGGCAAGATCTACAGTATGTTAAATGTCATGAAATCTGCTCCACCCACCTCACTGAAATGGGGCCACAAGAAGGGTTTTAATACTCATGTTCCTTTCAATACAAAGCTGCTAAGCTTAGGTATAGCTGAGTTTAGCTCTTCAGTTACTGCTTCTACTGCCCAATAGTAGGCTGTGTTTATTTGTAGCTGAAGCTGTGACCATGGGTACCATTTGCATGGCATGTCTGCTTAAAGGCTTCACTGCCAGACTCTTTAGCCCCAAAGTTAGTGCAGGTTAATTAAAGCAGGTCTTGTAAAATTGGTGAAGGTGCTCCAGAAATTCACATTTTCCATAGTAATGTTAAACTTGTTTTATTTACCTGGCTGGGTAGAAACAGCCTTTGCAGAGCACCAAAATGATTTACAAACCACTTTCCTCCTAAGCCAGACGATGTAGATTCAAAACCAGTTCTGGAACTGTAAAATCTTTCAACAAGACTGTACCCTTTCTTTCAAACTCAGAGGTGCTTTATGAGAGTTACCCGAGTTCGACTGAGAAAGTCAAAGGCCAGTACTGTGGCAAACACTGAATGGCAGGAGTGCAAGGTAGAAGCTGCAATCACTTTTTGGCAAAAATAGTTACTTTTAAGAGTTCTACAAAGATATTTTTACCTGCAAAAGAGGATTTGACTAACCATAATGTAGGAAGATAAAATAATAGTCATGTGTGATTATAAACTGCAAACACATCCACAGTTGTGATCATTTGGTTACAAAAAACCTTTAAAGCTCCACAGACATATCTGTGAATATTACCATGGGCATAAACTTCTAGTTATATCAATGTTATGACTGTTTGATTCAGAAAAAATAAGCTGTAGAGGACGGCAATCAGGTTTTGGTGGAGGATCCGCTTCTTTCTCTCCTGTTCTATTGTGCAGCTGATCCTGACCTCTGACTTCTGATGGGTGTTTTCCTTCAGGGCTCAATTACACTACAGGTCCGCAACAATATCACGCTACCGCCTCCAGTTCTGGTTTTTTTTTAAATCTTATTTTATCTAATTTGTTTAGTGGACAGATGCCGTGGCATCGCCTTGTCACAATTATGTGATTCTCTGTTGTACTAGTCTCTACTATCTGCTAAGACGGCTGACCCATCAAACTCATTAGTTGGCTGCGGCCCTGGAGCCGAAGGGCAGGTGCAGCAAGCTGACATCTCAGACAAACCCAGTGTCTGAAGCTAACGTTAGCTGCCTGGTGGGTTAAATTTGTCTGATGCCGTATGCGGAGCTGGCGGGGAGCTAACGGTACTTACTCAGCGGTCCCCCAGGTCCGAGCACCTGGTCTTTGGCAGGTGGAGTGCCGCTCTGTCGCTCGAAATTGCCGGGATTTGAGAAATAATCCCTCAGCCTGGGAAGCTCTCTGCCTGCTTCCAGCAGTTCGGTGTGAAACTCCAAGGCCGTGAGGATGTATTGGTCCCGTAGAAGCTGAGCAGCGATGACATCTACGGATACCCGTGTTTCAGAGCTGCCTGCCATAGCGGAAGCGACCGCGGCCGACGCTGAGATGCCCTCGCCACTGGGGCTAGTCCGGCTGCTGGACATCAGGAGCGTCGGCGGCTCGGCGTCCGCGGGCGGAGAGAAAGGGTTGCCTGGCGGTGGTCCTGGCGCCCCGTCACTCGGGCTCCTCTCTGTGTCAACCGTTTCATTAGGGCGCCGTTCGGCCTCTTCTTCGGAATCACTGAGATTAAAAGGGTTCACCGACGCCATTTTTGCACTATATAGATTTTTAGCAATCTAGGCTAAGCTAAGCTACTCAGAGCCTCTGCTTCCTGAATGGATATTAGGCTAGCCAAGGTTTGGTAGGTGGAAAAGTAGGAGGAGGAAGAAATGCGAAGATGCAATTGGTCAGATTTAAGGGATGCTGCAATAAAAGCCCGCCTCTGACATGGAGTACTAAAAAAATATTGGCTACTTCTGGAGTAGAAAGGAAACTAGGCAGGGCGCGTTTGACAGCTGATAGTCCGTGTTAGCTAATGTGTTGTCAAAAATAAAATAAAATAAAACGTGCCAGTAGTGCACCGTACTGAAAATAGTTTAAAAAATAAGCAATCTTTCTTTCTTTCTTTCCTTTTTAAATAGGTACATCTCAATTTAGATCTCGTTGGAAAAAAAATAGGGTTAAAAGTCTAACTACATTACCCACAATGCAGCTTACGTCACACGTCAACAGTCAACGTCAAAACAGTCACAACAAGGAAGTAAATGCTCATGCTCCTTGAATTTCTTGTAGTAATCTTCTTAGACAGAGGGACATTTGGTTTTAGGTTGATCTTGTTTCCCAAAAAGAGACTCCATCTGTCGGGATCTCTGGACACGTAGCTGGTAATCCACGGAGGGAGAATGGAAGCTAAAGCAGGGTGTCTAACAAGTGAATGTATGGAGTGGTAGTAGTGGATAACACTGCTCACTCATTCATTCTTGAACGGAACATTATCCCTCGTTTGTATGACCAGAATCCGCTGACGTTACTTGCTGGTAAGACTTTTTGCGTGACTTGATTATCTGAGTTATTCTCTTGTACCAATCATAATAGATGTCAGTGGAGTGAATCATTGTTTGCAACTATTGCACATGTTGCACACGTTGCACTTTATTTATTTATTTTTTAAATCTTTTAAACTTAAATTTTTAACTGTGGGGAAAAAAACCTAGTCCTAGCTCTGTTTTTCATATGTCTCTGTCACATGTCACATGTTTATATGTTGCACCAGGTCCTGGAGAAACGCTATTTCATTTCACTATGTTCTGCGTCAGCTATATGTGGTTGAAATGACAATAAAGCTCTCTTGAATCTTGAATCATTAAAATTTATCGAAATAAATATTAAAGTTTCTGCACGTTGCGTAATGGTATATGTGAACGAAGGATTAAACCTGCCTTTAAGCAACCCTTAATAGCTTAACCAGTCTATATTATTCTGAACCATCTAACACCTCCTCTATTGGCTTTAACGTCTTCCTGAATGCAAAAAGAGACTGGATTTGTCTTTATTTTCCTCAGTCATTTCATTTCAGTTTCTCTGTCTTGCTGTCACCTCTTTTCACCTTAAAACAAATTAACCCCCCCCCCCCTTTTTTTTTTGTTCTTCAGAGCCAGTGTGGTGCTGACACTCAAAATGAGGATGATCACCTTCTTTCTGGTTGGACTAATAGTCCATGTGGTCTTCTTCATCTCTATCTTTGATATCTACTTCACCTCTCCTCTGGTCCATGGCATGACACCCCAGTCCACACCTCTGGCACCCCCTGCTTCCAGACTGGTGTTAGTGGTGGCCGATGGTCTCAGAGCAGACAGCCTTTTCACCCTGCTCCCCAATGGCTCATCCAGGACGCCATACCTGAGGTCAGGGAACTGATAAAAAGCAGTGAAATTTAATGTGGAGATGGTGTGAGTTAGTGTATATGTGACTTTCAAATCTTTTCCCAAATTTTATGCGTAATGTCTGAGTATCTAGTGTTTATGTGAGCCTGTGTGTTTCCCAATTTCAGGAGCATAATAGAGGACACGGGTACCTGGGGTGTGTCACACACACGGGTGCCTACTGAGTCTCGGCCTGGTCATGTTGCTCTCATCGCTGGCTTCTATGAGGATGTTAGTGCAGTTGCTAAAGGTGAGTGCATGATGTGCTTTTTACATACAGAGGAATGGAAAGAGGAGAAGCGATCAATGATCAAGAGTAATTTCCTTTCATGTGCTTCTGCATGTGTCTTTGTGATATTCTATTTTTTCTCATGTTTGCAACTGTTTTTTTCTGCATGTTTTCAGGGTGGAAGGAAAATCCTGTGGAGTTTGACTCTGTGTTTAATGAGAGCAGACACACCTGGTGCTGGGGCAGCCCTGATATCCTGCCTATGTTTGCCAAAGGTGCACAAACACACCCACTCAGACAGGCATCACAGAGCTGCTAACCTGCAAAATAGAAAAGAAAAAAATCACATATCAAGTCTATGTATAAAAATAATCTTAACCTCAGTAATGTATTAAAAGACTCAAATGATATATTTTAAAATTACTTATTTCTGCTTAAATGTTGGGATAATATCAGAACACTCTGAACAAACATATGTTTTGTTCTTTGGTTCTTTCAGGTGCCAGTGGAGACCATGTGTATACCCACACATACTCAGCAGTGGAAGAGGACTTTGCCTCCACAGATGCCTCCAGACTGGACAGCTGGGTCTTCACTCAAGTCAAGGTATGTATTCAGAAATTAACAATACATATGATTTTTGTGAGTAATATGTTGATAATGTCAACAGCTAAACATATTTTAAAAAGAGTTTTGTAGCTTTTACTATGACTAAAATAGTATTTGTTTTTTCATTAAAAAATACATATCACATGTATCAGGGATTTACCACCTCATGGATTCCTCAAATTAACCTAACAATATTTAATTTTTCTAATAGGCCTTCTTTAAGTCTGCAAAGTCTAACTCCACTCTGAAAACCAGTCTACTCGAGGATAAGAATGTCTTCTTTCTGCATCTGCTGGGAATTGATACTAATGGGCATGCTCACAGACCAATGTCACAGTGAGTAGGATACTTTCTATTTGGTGTTGCTCATTTTTTGCTTTTGAAAATGCTGATTAAACTGTATGTAATGTAGTTCTTACTCATATTAAAAAAATGCACCCAAATCAGCATTTTCTCATCTTTGTCTTGTATTTCGTCTTTTTTATCAGGGAATACCTAGACAATATTGGTCTAGTAGATAGGGGTTTAGCTGAGGTGGTGTCTGTAATAGAGGACTTCTTTGATAATGATGCCAGAACAGCCTATGTGTTTACCTCTGATCATGGCATGACAAACTGGGGTAAGCCTATTGTTTGTGTATGTTAGTTTTGTGCATTCTGATAGTAACAACAAAAATCAGCATATGACTTTTATTTTTTCAATTACAGTTTTCTATTTTAGCATGGTTCTGTGTGTGTGTGCCCTCAGGTTCCCATGGTGCAGGCCATCCCTCTGAGACACTTACTCCTTTAGTGGTGTGGGGAGCTGGGGTTCACAAAGCCCAGAGAGTTACAGAACCCCAACCATATAATGATGGATACCTACAAGGTACTCTTGAGTGTTTGTATGTGCCCCTCTGTACTTTGTCATGAGGTTTATTTATGGCGTAAAAATGGTCTTCACACTTAGCTGGTAGAGCTACTATGTCACCGAGATTCTGGTTTTAAGATTAAATTTAGAATCCAGGTTCTCCTGTTATTCTCATTGCTATCATCTACATCAGTGTCCTGATTTGTCTAACTGTTTCGCTTAGATTGGAAACTGGAGCATATTCGTAGAGTTGACGTCAGTCAGGTAAGGCTCATCACAATGTCACTTTTGAATAATTTCCTGTCATCAGTTAAAGCATCATTTTTATATGTTTTTATTGTTTTTTTGCAGGCTGACATTGCGCCGCTCATGGCATCTCTCATTGGCGTGCCTATTCCTGTTAACTCTGTTGTAAGTCCACAGATAAAATATAGATAAACTCAGTCATTTATGAGAAATTCTATGTTTATATTTGTTCATCATATAAGCCTTGTAAAAATCACAATCCAGTTTTTCAAAACTTTATTAACTTTTTATGTGTATTTGTTTTTCAGGGTGTGTTACCTCTTTTTTACCTCAACAACAGTGACCGGTTCAAGGCAGAGAGCATGTACACTAATGCCATTCAAGTACTAGAGCAGTTCAAGGTATACCAGCATACATCTCTGCTATAGCTAAAATGTTAATTATTAACTATGTGCACTATGATTTATTACTTCAGATGATATAGTAATCTACAATAGGGACTAAGCTATATATGTATGCTTATTTGTAGATGAAAATGATGCAGAAAAAGGAGACGACCTTGTCATTTCTCTTCACCCCATACCAGTAAGTACAATAAATTGATGAGTTTTGGTAGCAGAAATTGAGTTAAGAATATGAATTTGCTTTTCATCATTACAGCTTTTCATGTTTACTGTGCATTCATTCTAGGATCTGTTCATACCATGTGCAAAGTGTAAGGGGAGTAGATTTAAAGATACACTATGTAGACAAAGGTATTAGGCCACATCTCTCAATCATTGAATTCAGGTGTTTCATGCAGTTGCATTGCCACAGGTGTATAAAATCAAGCATCTAGCCATGTGGTCTGCCTTTGTGAAAGAATTGGTCACTCTAAAGAGCTCACTGAATTCGAGTGCGGTACTATAATAGGATGTCACTATTGCAATAAGTGAGTCTGTAATATATTTTTCCCTTGGAGATATTTAACAATCAACTGTAAGTGGTATTATTGCAAAGTGGAAGCATTTAGGAACCACAGCAACTCAGCCACAAAGTAGCAGACCACATAAACTTCAGACCAGGATCGCAGAATGCCGAGGGTACATAGTGTGTAAAAGTTACCAATGCTCTGCTGACTCAATAAGTTCAGAGCTTCAAACCTCCTCTGGCATTAACATCAACACAACAACTATCTGCTTGGAGCTTCATGGTATGGTTTCTATGGCTGAACAGCTGAATTTAAGCCTTACATCACTAAATACAATATGTATTCGATGGCTTAATATAAAGCATACCACCACTGGATTCTGGAGCAGTGGAAACGTGTTCTGTAGAGGCATGGTTGGATGATTTTCATGTGGAAGAACCTGTGTGGTCTGCACAGAGCCCTGACCTCGACCCCATTCGACACCTTTCGGATGAACTGGAATGTAGATTGCAAGCCATGGGCTTTGTCCAACATTAGTGTTTGACCTCACAAATGCTCTTCTTGATGAATGGGTAAAAAATCCCACAAACACACTTAAATCCTCTAGAAAGCCTTCCCAGAGGAGAGTAAGCTGTTATAGTTATAAAGGGCCAATAAACTCCATATTAATTTCTATGGATTTAAAATAGGATGTCATAAAAGCTCCTGTAAAGTGTTGGTGACCCAATACTTTTGCCTATATTGTGTATCTGTTTGTAAAATAGTTAATAAAAAAGCTTATGATATTGTTTATTTATTTTCAACTAGTTGTTTTGTTGACACATGATAAATTAAGCAGTGCAATGTACTGTTTAGATATGCTTTTGTGCCCACTATTCAAACAACATATGTAAGGCTATATCTATATTACATTTCACACACCATCTTTTTTACATGGTTTGTTTTCCTTTTCCCAGACTCCTGAGTGAAACAAAACAAGAAGAATCCACCCACAGGGCCCGAATCCTAATTCAGCTGGAGAAGTACGAGGATGCTGTGAGTATGAGAGAAAAACTTGGTCTGCAACTTAATGATAAATGAACAGCATCACAGGACATGTAAAGCCAATTTCAAGACTTATTTTAGAATAATTAGATTTATGAAACAAAAACATTTAGCACTAAAGCCGTGCTCAAAAACTTGTGGCCAAGGTTTCAGAAAACTTTAATACAATGTTGAACCAGAAATGAAATTATTGTTATTCCTGATACAAGAGGAGCCGCATGAGCTGTGGTAAATGTGTTCTACATTAAGTAATGCCTGCATTTTTTGGGGGTTAAATGATGAGTTTCCTCCAGATTAATATTCTTTTTGTTTTCTCCATTTCTCCATCCTGTATTTTCTGTTGCAGCTTATTTCATTTTCTCCCCTTCTGTGTCTTCTCAGATTTCTTTGTGCCAGTCTCTTATCGCCCACTCTCTGGAAGGCTTGGTCTACTACCACACCTATGACAGATTCTTTCTTGGTTGCAGCGTGGTGCTGGGATTTGTTGGCTGGACCTCATATGTTGTCTTAGTCATACTGAAGACTCACGCCAGTCTCAACAGAAATCCTAATCTCACTAAACAGGTTAGGACATACAATAGAATGTAATCCCTGCTTCTTTGCCTTTTAAGATTCCTTTCCCCAAAACAAGTTTACGGAACTTGAATGTCTTGTTAAGTTGGTGTTTCTCCTCTGTCTGCAGATTCCAAGCCATAACTTGGCGAGGCTATGTATGTGTGTGGCAGTGGTGATCACTGTGTTTCTGCTTATTCAAAGAAGCCCCATTACCTACTATATTTACTGCCTGCTGCCTGTCCCTGTATGGTACTCTGTTCTAAAAGAGTGAGTAAGAAACACATTTTGAAAGAATGTAACCTAGATAAAAATAAAAACAAATTTGCGCACATGCATTACAGCCTCTTTAAAGAAATATATATACTATATATTTACTGCAGGCAGAGACCCACGGTATAAAAACTCATCCACAAAGATTTTATTAGCCTCACACAGACTTGCGTGCACGTCTGGCACTGGTGTAGTGAAGTGCTGATTAGATTCTTTGAAGTGACATTGCATTCACTCATCTTTCTCTTATGAAAAAAGTATAAAGGGGTGTTTTTTTCTGTTCTTTTCCTTTTATCAAAGGAAAAATAATGTCATGAATGATCTATTTTAGGTCTGGAACATTAACAGATTTGATTCGGACAGCCCCCTCTCTACCGCTGTGGAAATGTTTTGGCTATTTTTTGTTGGTGGCATTTGGGATCGAGCTGCTGGTAGGTGTCTTTACATCTATTATATTAAAAAAAATCCTTCTGCATTAGTACACCAAATTGCTCATTAGTCTCTAACCTTTTTCTGCAAACTGTTCACTTGTGAATTATTAACGTTGAGAGATAATGCTGTGTCTATCTTTGCTGCCCCCAGGTGGTGAGCTTCTTCCATCGCGCCATGCTGACTGTAGGCCTGGCTGTCCTCTCTCTCTGGCCCTTCCTGTCCGGACTTTTGGGCAAGGCCAAGGTAACTAGCAGATCATAGTTCCTGCAGTTAAATAAAACCAGGAAGAGTTTTGCTCTTTTTAATATGCATTACTTTTTTGGTTATGGAAAACACTGTCTCCAGGAAGTTCCTAAATATGAGATGGATTATGTGTAAAGAAAAATAAACAGAACAAAAAATGATTATGAATAAGAATTTTTTTTAGCAATTTGATTGATGAAGCTATCATTAGTCATTCTCATTGTTTTTTAAATTTCCATAACCAGAAACTCCTCGCCACTGACAAGATTAAAAAATAGATTATTGTTTCTTGCTTGCATGAAGCAGTAGATTATTGTATATATGTAGAACCATGAACAAAGTGACAAATAAGTTGTTTGTCTCTGTTTCTGTTTAGTCACGCTCACTGAGCTGGTTTGTGGGCTGTCTGTGTTTGGCTGTCTTCCCTCTCATGCCTGTTGTGGGTAGAGAGCCTAACATACATCTGGTGTGAGTATTTCCCTTATTTGCTTATATTTATCAGAATTTTTACCACAGTTTCCTATCATGCCAAACTGCAAAGCCAGACTGAGGTTAGCTCAGGCACGGTCAGGTACAATGAAGTAGAACAGCTAGAAATCAGGTCAGAATGAGAAACATGATTGGAATCAACATCATAATATTGATAAGACCGTTAACTCATATTATGGTTCATATAAAACTGTTGAGCCATAAGCAGCCATCCCAATAAAAGAAAACTGAAAAGACAGACTTGTCAGATGTGGTCAAACAATCTCACGATACTGTTTTGTTCAAATAAAGAGAAATTTGATTGTTTGAGGAAGAGGAAACAATGGACTTTACTCACATTGCTTAATAGCATTAGCTTTCAGCATGATGTGTGTGCAACCCATAGCATGTCTTTGAAAATATAGTAACATATGATGTTTGCTAACTCAGTACCTGTGCCGGGCTGCTTGCTGTCTTCACTTCAGCCTGTTACCTCTGGTCATCACGACAGAGGACACCACTGCAGCTTGGTGACAGGCAGCAGTTTGTAGTACAGGTAACTATAGTATACATTGCTATTTGTGTGTGCATGTATGTTATTACATTTACTAAAAATAATGTCAAACTCAACAGATACTTCATGTTGCCGTGTGCGCATATGTACCATCCCTCACACACTCCAGCCTGCAGCAGAAACAGGGCCTACCCATTCTTAATCAGATCATCAGCTGGAGCACATTAGGTGGGTAGTTGCAAAGTGAGCACAAGATATGTGAGATCTGCTTTCAGCATTTTAAGAATTCTAGGGTGGGTTGTAATCACATTCATATGTCATTTATGTTTAATTTTTAAGTATTCATCAGATATGTAAGCTATGCCACAAATGAAAAAGTATCACGCCTGTAATCTCTGCCATCTCTTCTCTCAGCATCTTCTATCTTTGTTCCTCTGCTGAGCTCAACGCGACTTTTTCATCGACTGCTCAGCATATTCCTTTCTCTCACATCCACCTATCTGCTGCTAAGCACTGGGTAATACATGACACCAGCACTTCAATCATGTCTTGTGCAGAGCTATATCACTGCATCCAAGCTAAAAAAAAATATATATATATATATAAAATTTCTACTTTTTTCTCTTTTTTTTTAACCCACCCAGGTCAGAGGCTTTGTTCCCCCCTGTGTTGTCCTGGTTAATGTTTGTGTGGATCAACATTGAACAGGAAGCCTTGCTCGCTCAGGGCGTCTCTGGCAGGCAAGAGGTAGAGCCTTTAAATTTTTTCCAAACATGGATTGACTGAGTAGTGTAAACTCTATCAGTGATGAGATGCATTTTTCTTTATAACAGAAAACTGCTACATAACATCTGGTCAGTCAGTCTTTGTTTTCAGGTTTATTACTCATACCAACCCTATTTCCAGAAAAGATGGGATATTTTCCAAAATGCAATGAAAACAAAAATCTGTGAGATGTTTAACCATGTGGACCTTTATTCAACTGACAAATGCACAAAGAAAAGATTTTCAATACTTTTACTGACCAACTTTGATTGATTGGTTATTTTATTTCGAGCTCAAGTACTCCACATCATACACAATCCATACATCCCTAACAATCTACACGGTGTTCATATACAGTTATAAAATTTTCAACAAACAATGATACTACCTGTCCTATTCAAACTCGAAAAGGAGTGGGAAGAAGTACAACTTATAAACTCCCACCCCTACAACTTAATTGTATTTTGTAAATCTACACAAATGTAAAATTTGATGAATGCAACACACAACAAAGTTTGGGATGGAGGCATGTTTATCACTGCATTACATCCTTTTAATAATACTCTTTAATCGATTTAGAACTGAAAATACTAATTCTTGCTGTTTTTCAACTGGAAATCTTCAGTGGTCACTGATGTCCAGTTCTCCTCTTCATGATGTTCCATACATTCTCAGTAGGAAATAGAGCTGGAGTAGAAGCCACACTGTTGCAGCCTGCACAGAATGTGGTCTGGCATTGTCCTGCTCAAAATAAGCATGGATGTCCTGGGGAGAGAAATCATCTTCATCCAGATTGCTATCGCTGATAACAATCTAGATGGATGTTTTCACACAGTTCCCTAAAGTCTTTCAGTCCATCTGAGATGAGCCTGGGCCCAGAGAACTTGATGTTTCTGCATAGAGTCTATGTATGGCTTTCTCCTTGTGTAATACAGTTTTAAATTGCATTTCTGGATAGATTTCTTCGACCAACAGTGTTAAATGGCAATGGTTTTCTGAGGCACTCCTCAGCCCAGGTGGCTATAATTGTCACAGTAGCATGACGGTTTATTAGTCAGTGTCACCTGAGGGGCCGAAGATCACCCACATGCAACAGTGGTTTCCATCCTTACCCTTTATGCGCTGAGACGTCTCTTAATTCTCTGAATTTTTTCACAATATTATGCAATGTAGCTGTTGAAAGCCCCGAATTCTCTGAAACTTTGTGTTGAGAAATGTTTCTTTTAAACTGACTGACTGATGAATTTTGGTGCAAAAGGGTGAACCATGACCCGTACTTGCTTGCAGAGACAGCTTTTGATTGATGCTAATTTTATACCCAGTCATGATACATCACTTGCTTCCAATTAGCTTGCATCATGTGGAGTCTTCCAGCTGGGGTTACTTAAATAATCTGTACACTTTTCTATTTTTTTCCTGCATTTGTTGAGTGTATTGTAGCCATCAAATTCTGTGTATTTTTGCAAAATGCAACTAAGTTGGTCCGTGAAACTGCTGAAAATCTTTTCTTTGTGCTTTGTCAGTTAAATAAAGGTTCATGTGAATTAACATATCACACATTTCTGTTTTTATATCTTTGTGAAAATTTCCAACTTCTATGGAAATAAGGTTGATAGTGTCCCCTGTAGTGTAGTGGTTTACAAATTTGCTTTACAAGCGGAAGGTCCTTGATTCGATTCCAGGTGGGGACACAAGCCCCTCTCAAATTACCAATTCGGATTTATCTGCTGTGGTGACCCCTTGGGGAGAATCTAAGCAGCCAAAGGTACATGGAACTAGGGTTGATCCTTTATGAGCAATAACTTTGTGATAGTGGGAAGAAAGAGCTCCCGTTTAACAGGAAGTTACCTCAGGGAGGGGCAACCATCAACTGTGACTAATTGGTGGGTGAGGGGAAAGAGGAAAGAAAAAAGAGAAAATAGAAAACACAAACTATGGGAGACAGAAGACAACATTTAATGCAGTAGTGGCGTATAAACACATGGGGACTAAAAGCAGCTGAGTGGAAGAGAAATGCTCAGTGCCTCATGGCAAGATACCATCTTATAGCTGATCATCTGATTGTGGTGATTTTGTCTTTAATATTGTAGGGTAGGCTAGAATTTTATGTTTTTTCTCTTCCAGTTATCAACTATTGATTTCTCTGCAAATATTGACATCACCAAGATTCGACAACTGAAACTGGATGACATCCGGAGGTCATATTTTTTTGTATCCTTGTTAAGAGCATTTGCAGCTGTATTTGCAACAGTGTCAGTTGCTGAAGCACCATTAAAAATAACCAGAACTGCCTTGGACTCATTGGAGGCTTTAGGTCATATTCAGGTCAGATTTGATCAACTAACTAACTGGCCTGATAAAAACTTAACATAAAAGTGTGGAATCACACACACAAAAAGATAGACTCAACTGATTAGTACCTCAGGTCTTACCTTGACTTCACATTTTCTTCAGGTATTCTTTATAATAACAGCTTTCTTTGGCACAGGAAACATTGCATCCATAAACAGGTATGTAGTTTTTTATTTATATAAAAGTGTGTTTGCAGTAAATGATAGGAACTTTTATTTTAAGTGTGAGTTTTTGTTTTATCTATAATTAACAGCTATGTTTCATAGAGGAAGGAAATGATTCTGAAAAATTGTGTGACTTTGTGCATCTCTTGTTGTGATGCACTATATACAGTATTTCAGTGTGTATCCTAGAACTATTCAAGTCATCACATATTCAATTGAGCAATCTGTCTTCAAGATAAATTCTCCGAAGGTTTTAGTCCAATATTGTCCAGTCATTTCCTGTGCTTATGTCTCTGTCTAGTTTTGACCCAGCATCTGTCTATTGTTTCCTCACCGTTTTCAACCCCTTCATAATGGGAGGGTTAATGATGTGGAAGGTATTGTAGTTCATTTCCTTTTTATGGCGTACACTTGTCTTCCCCAAAAGGGGAAGTAGTCTCACACATTGTGACTAGTCATAATCTATTAATATTCTGCCTGGGAAATATGTTTTAACCTAAACTTCATTTGTGTTCTTACGTTGATTCTCTGCAGCCATTATCTATTGGCCTTTTGTTGCCTTTTTAGCACAGACTCCCAGTGT
Source organism: Etroplus canarensis (assembly GCA_015106775.1). Taxonomy (NCBI): domain Eukaryota; kingdom Metazoa; phylum Chordata; class Actinopteri; order Cichliformes; family Cichlidae; genus Etroplus; species Etroplus canarensis. Next base: position 754 of record VUQH01043016.1, on the reverse strand, counting down.
CTTGCAACATATTTATTGCTGCTTAATCATGATTTATTATAATAGACAGAAATGTTAGCATCACCATTCATACTGAATTGTATTTATTTAGAGTGAGTCAGTGAATCCTATATTTCCCTAAATTTTAACTTGCTCTTCCAGGTTATCATTCCTTTCATCATAGTCATGTGTACATTTGAGACCATCCAAGTTGCAACACAGCTATCATCAAGGAGGTAACCTCTCGCTGCCTCCTTTAAAATAACATACTATTTAGTAAACTCTTAAAGTCCTTTCAGTTACAAACCTCAGCTCATTGATTTGATCCTCTCTGTGGGTTGATGGGTGAAAGTCAGGAATGACTCTTAAACCATGAGCCAGCTACAACTCGAATTCCAGAAAAGTTGGGACATTCTTTAAATTTGAACAAAACGAAAACTAAGACTTTCAAATCACATGAGCCAATATTTTATTCACAAGAGAACATAGATAACATTAAAAAAGTTCAAACTGGGAAATTGTACACCTTCATCCACTAAATGAGCTCATTTCAAATTTGATGCCTGCTACAAGTCCCAAAAAAGTCAGCACGGGGGCAACAAATGGCTGAAAAAACAAGAAAATTAAAAAAGATTCAGCTGGGAAAACATCGTCTCGTCTCGTCTCGTCTCGTCGTCTACCGCTTGTCCGGGGATCCGGGTCGCGGGGGCAGCAGTTCGAGAAGAGAAGCCCAGACTTTCCTCTCCCCAGCTACCTCCTCCAACTCTTCAGGGGG
>VUQH01043014.1:0-12654 GCA_015106775.1 Etroplus canarensis | reverse complement strand
CATGTTCAGAGGAGGGATAGTGGACATATTGGACAAACGATGTTGAAGATGGAGCTGCCAGGCAGGAGGAGAAGAGAAAGACCACAGAGAAGATTCATGGATGTAGTGAAGGAGGACATGCAGAGGGTTGGTGTGAGGGAAGAGGATGCAAGGGATAGGGTGAGATGGAGGCAGATGATCCGCTGTGGCGACCCCTAACGGGAGCAGCCAGAAGAAGAAGAAGAAGAAGAATGTTACAGGAGATGGGTGGTTTCAGGCAAAGTGGCCCGCTCCTTGTATGAAACACTACAGAAAACCCTAAATACACTGCATTAAACTACAAAAACTCTAATTAAAGCCTCCAAAATTAGCATGGAGTTGTATCAGCACTTCTTTGTAAGCACGATAACTAAACTAAACATTACAGCTCTGCGATGTATATTATTTTCATTTCCAACAAGCTATTAAACCATATACTTTGAACACTGATGTTTTTGAAATGATTCTAAAAAGTTTCAGTGCAATTATGCCAAATGTGATGAAATCGAAATGAATGACAATGTAAGCTGTATTTTTGTCATGTGGGTACTGGGCAGCTGCTTCAATGCTTTTTCCAGACCCTCACATGCCAGAGTATATATTTAAGCCTTCACATTATCAGCTTGTGATTGGCAGCTTTATATTATTTTAAAACAATTAAAGGAATTGACATTTTTTGTGATACAAACTTTTTTTAACAAAGAGAGAGGACAGTGGCAGATTGAAGATATATTATCCTGACAAACGTATTGGGTCATCTTTACATTACACCTACAAGAGCTTTTATGACAATCCCATTCTAAATCCATAAGCACTGATATGGAGCTGGTCCCCAATTTGCAGCTGTAGCAGCTTCCACTCTTCTGGGAAGGCTTTCTACAAGATTTTTGGAGTGTTGTCTGTGGGAATGTTTGCTCATTTGTGTAGAATAGCATTTGTGAGGCCACACACTAGTTATGGATGAGAGGAGCTGGCTCACAAAATCCATTCAAATTCCTTCTGAAGGTGTTTGATGGGCAGGTCAGGGCTCTTTGCAGACCAGTCAGATTTTTCCATACCAAATTGATCCAACCATGTCTTTATGGATTTTGCTTTGTGCACTGGACCATGCTGAAACAGAAAAGGGGCCTTCGCCAAACTGTTTCCACAAAGTTGGAATTGTAGAATTTTCCAAATTGTCTTGTTAAACTCAAGCAGTAAGATTTTCCTTCACTGGAACTAAGGGGCCCAGTCAACCGCATGAAAATCCACCCCATAGCATTATCTCTTCTCCACCAAACTTTATAGTTGACACAATACAGTCAGGCAGGCAGGTATCCGCCAAACCCCAGATTCATCCATCAGACTGCCAGATAGAAAGGTGTGATTCATCTCTCATTCTTCTGCTCCAGAGTCCAGTGTTAGTGTTTTACAGCTCTCCATTTAAGGTTTGTATGCAGCTGCTCAGCCATGAAAACTCATGCCATGAAGCTCCTGCCACACAGTTTTGTGCTGATGTTAATGCCAAAAGAGCTTTGGAATTCTGCAATTACTGAGTCACCAATGTTGGTGACTTTTTTACACTATGTGCCTCAGCACTCTGCAACTCCACTCTGTAACTTTGCGTGGTCTGCCACTTCATGACTGAATTGCTGTGGTTCCTAAAGGCTTCCAGTTTGTAATAATACATACATGACATTCTGTTGCAGAGCAGCCCATTCTTTCCCAAATGTTTTTAAAGGCAGACTGCATTGTTAGGTGCTTGATTAAGAGGTGTGGCCCAATACTTTTGTCCGTGTAACGTTGCCTTTTTTTAAACTATGGTAAATGAAACTAACTGACTGTCACATCTAACTCCCGGAATACAGTCATGCCCATAATGTTGGGCTCTTATAAGAATTGATACATCAAAAAAATAATAATCAGAACTAATTGATAATGAAGCTGATTTGATTTATTAATTACAGTTATATACATTTAATAAAGATTTAGATTTAGATGTGACATATGCATTAGACTCATCAGATGTTTGAAAGAAACACCAACTCTGTAATTCCTCCCTGTGACTCCTTTTGAGTTATTTATGTTCCATATTGCAATTAATAAAGAGAGGTTTATCGGTTTATTTATTTTAATCTTAATTTTCTTTTCTTTCAATTTATATTTATTGCCTTTTATATTTGTTTATATCTAACTGAGCATATGTAATACAATGCAATTTTCTCCATGGGATTAATAAAGTATTGTGATTCTGATTTATTGTGTAAAGTCACTGATGCTAAACCGGACTTCTGTTTGGTTACTTGCTAGGAGAAGCATGTACCACATATCTTACATATGTAAACATCTGCCATATGGTGAAATCTTCTGGTGATCCCACAGAGCTTAGGTCCAACCCTGAGGGCTGCCCTTTGACTGAGGGCATAAATTGGGCTACAGACACACAACTATGTTCCAGGCATCTGAGCTTATTTTGGAAAATCCTGCACGCTGACCCCACCCATTCATCCCCGCCACACAGGCGTAGGTCAGGGAGAAGAAACCTTGGCGATTTGATTTTCACAGGAAGGCCCTGATCTTTAAATGCTTCTTTCCGTAAAAGTCAGCTACAGCTCCTGTTTTTGTAATGCTTGAATTTAGTGTACATTAGTATGAACAGAGAGTTGCTGATGTAACTTTTGTTTTTTCAAATATTCTACACTGCAAAAGAAAAACATGTACACAGTGTTTTAGAAATATTATAATTATCAAACATACTTAAAGATCATGACAGAATGTCGTTTCAGTGCATGCTGTATTCATAGTTTTAGACTTTTTCTTTTGCCCAAACATTATTTTAGGCAAATTAAAGTTGACAAAAATGGTTCTTTATCAAACCAGTGTAGACATACAGCTTTCCACTACTGCTCTTTGTATTCTCCTCATGACCCGTAGCAGTTCCACATTCCTGCTCTCTCATTGGGCAGAAAAACTTGGAGAATGATGAGCATGACACTGACCCTGCCCAAACCCCTGCTCAAGCTGCCACAGGTGTGGGGGGGTGGTGGTGTAGCTGTCTCCTCACACAGCACAAACAGATTCATGGCCTAACCGCAGAATTCTCAGTCCTAAACTTGACTTTAGATCACATTCTGCTGCATGACCATCACGTGTCTGGGTGTTTTTCTGCATCAATGCTGCCATTTCCACAGTCCATATTTTACGAGCTAAATGAACTGTACCAAAAGGCAGGCACTTTGTCTTACCCCAGCACCCAGACCCATTAATTTAACTTCTTGTGATGTAGGTACCAAATAAAAATCAGTAAGGTTCACAAATTGGGTCCCTAGCTGTACTCCTTCTAAGGAGGATCGGTGTAATAAATTGATTATAAATTACATTTCATTGCATAATAAAAATGTATTAATGCTAAAGGTGATGACCCATGCCACAAGAAAGCGTTCAGTGTTTTAAGTGTTAACATTTCCAGATGTTGTAAACTGAGGGAAATCATTTAATTGGCTAGTTAAACGCTGGCATTGCAATGTACCAAAATTTGCTAGAAAAGGGAAAATGCTCTATAAAGTAGTTTTCTCTGCACTCAGTCTTCCATCTGTACAGTAACTCTCCTCTTTTTATGAACATGGAGAAAGTTTACAAGCTGCTGAGTGCCAAGTGAATGTTCCTTCTTAATTTTCTCCACGGCTTTCAGTTTTCAGTCCAAGATTCCTTCTACTGGCATGGCAAATAAAATACCTAATGTCATCAAGTATAAAACTTTGCTGTGAGCATGATCCCTCCTGACAAAGCCCATATGAACAAAATTTAACCTTATCACAGTGAATGTGCATCTGTGTCCTGAAACTGTGGTGTAAACTGAGTAATCTGTAACACATTATTCCCTTTTTTCCCTCAGTTTTCACATTTCCTCATTATATAGAATCTCTGCTGCTCGATTATGATACAGTGCACTGTCAGCACCTGTATCTGACCCTGGTCATAATGTGAAGTTTGGAAATTGAAGGGAAAGATTTTATCTCGTTAAGTTGACGACAGGTTTGGCAGTGTGTTTAATGGGTGAAAATGAAACGGAAAGCTGTGAACTCTTCTGGAAGTGTTTTGGATGTTCTGCATGAACCAAGACAAATGCTATTCCTGGTGTATGTTGGAGTAAGTTAGTAGGTAAGAAGCAAAAAGGACAGCCTGTTTTTTCTTGATATGTCCTTTTGTTCCACTTAATTAATCACTATTTTGATTCTTTTTTGGATATTATACATTTTTATTTTTTCCATTTTCCTTGAAGTTGGTACCAAAAATGAAATTTAAGGATGGAAAGAGCTCACAAAGTTTCCTTCATATATTTTCTTGTAGTTCAAGGCACATGAGAACTTTTGATACTTTCAAAAAGTTGCATCCAGATTTGTTCATGAAAGACATTTAAAACCTAATAAGCCAAAATGAAAGGAAGTCACATTTTTTTATGATGAAGAACTTATAAGCTGTTTTATCTAAGACAATATTTCAGTTCAGCTTTTTCACTTAATGTATTTTACTTTCTGTTCTTCCTTATTTCTCAAGTTTTAAATTTGGCTTAAAGGAATGTTGGATTAACTTTTTCTGTGTATTTTTTCTTTCAGATGTGAATGAATGTGAGGAGACCAATGGAGGCTGTGAGGCTCTATGCTGTAACACCATTGGAAGTTTCTACTGCAGGTGTCCTCCTGGAGAAAAACTAAAAGAAGATGGCAAAACATGTCAAGGTCAGAACTGAGATTATGTTTACTGGGGGACTCCAGGAATTTTACATATTTTACAAACATGTTTACAATTCTTCACTTGTCATAACTATGGGATGCCCACATGGGAGGTCATTTGCAGCAGCATGGTGAGAAGAGACTGCACAAAGTCAATGACGTTTAGCAACTTTGAGTCATGATGGTCAAAATAATCACTGGCGATTGCGAAATGGATGAATTTACAATTAAATTTGTCTCAGCATTAAAGTGAGCAATTCAAGAGACTGCCAATTAGACCGCACAGTACTGTTGATTGACATGTGACAGAGTGGTAAATATGTTAGAGAGTTTCCTCAGTAACTAGAGGTGGGAATGTGCACTAGCAACCAAACGTCAGCGATGAATTGATGTGCAACAAGTGAACTGTTTCATTTGTGGACACACCTTAAAGGATTTAGTCTCTTAAAACAGTTGTGCTATGTTCTCTGTGGCCCTGGAGAGGCCTTCTTAATGTCTTTGAAGTAAAGGGCACCCACACAAGAAGGGACTAGCAGCAATGTGGTAACCAGAGACCAGGGAAAGTCATTGACATTCAGTGGCATTAAGTGACAATAGGCAAAATAACTACTGGTGGCATGAAGTGGCACATCTTGAGTTAAAAATTTCTCAACTCTGAGGTGAGCAATTGAAGTAACTACCTGTACCAATAAGAGTGAAAGATGGTGTCCCCGTAGTACACATTCGTCTTACAAGCGAATACATTTTCTCATATTAATCAACTGTTGTAGCTGAATCTTTGTGTCATCATGCCTATGCATATGACTAACAGGGACCAACCATACTGAAAAACTAAAGCAGCTCAAAGCTGGTTTGGCCTCACAACAGCAGTTGTTCACGCAGACCAGTGATTCAAATGAAAATACCACCAAAGCAAGCAATGAAATGACCATGTTAATCGCTAAACATGACAAAACATTTACGGAAGGGGACTTTATCAAAGACTGTGTCATAAAAATTATGAAGAACATTTGACCTGAGAGATATGTATGTAACTTTTGTGATTTAAAAAAATGTCAGGAGGGACTGTTGGCTTGGGGTTTTTTCCCCAATAATAAATCTGGCACTCTTTGAAAAAAGTTTGGACACCCCTGCCATAGATGATGATCTTGACATGTGCACTTTTATGACTCAGTGTCTGTAGAGGAAAGTGTAGCTACCATTCTATCATGAAGCCCAGTATCTCTGAACTACAGTTCTTCAAAACTGATATTTTCCCACGAGATTTTTTTTTACTCCATGATAGTTTGATGTTTTTGGTTAGGAAATCTCTCCAAGTGGTTGGTTTAATCAGAATAATGATTCCTATGTGCACCAGCCAAGCCTAGAGGAGAGCTATGCAGTATGGCATTCTGCAGGAGGAACCAGTGAGATATCTGATCCAGGTCACGATTATTAGGAGAGCTGATGTGAACGTTGTCACAGCTGGCTTTCATAGCTGTCTCCCTTTGCCACTGGTGTATACTGGAAAAAAGCAACAGCTACCCACAGCATTAATGTCCTAATTGTCTGTAATTGATGGGAGTATTAACAGAAGTAAAAGAAGCTTGTTGGAAGCTTTCAGTGTTTGATGCTTTAGAAGTTAAAGTTAGGGCTGTGTGTGCATTGCTGTGTCTGTGGAAAGTGATCTGCTTTTCATTTAGATGACAGCCTGAAGCTGAGAATGAGGCACATGAGTCCAGATGAGGGACAAAACCCATTCAGTTAACTTTTACCATAGCATGTATATAAAAGAGGTCTGGGTCTAAAAAGTGAAGCCAATGTAGAATTACCTTAAATCTGCCTTTTTTCTAGTGGCCAGAAAGGGGAAACTCCTCTGGTTGCAAAAAGAAGTCAAATTAAATAAAGTCTACTAAAATGACCCTACTACATGCTTAAAATAATGCCCTCATTAAACACTTTTCTGATGAGTTCATGGGCTGAATCAGCAATCTCAAATCTAATTGATAAATTATATTCCCATTTAGACAAAAATAGACAATAATGCAGGGTAAGATTCAGGGCATACTACCTTGTGATTGACAAGCTGCTACCACTTTGGTCTAAGTCTGGTTTCAAAAGACCAAGATGGTGCCAGCCAAAATGCAAAACTTGATGTTTCAAAATATGTCATCCGACCAATAGTTGGCATCAGGGTGTCTGCATCTATCTATTAAATCTCTATGGCTCTCAAGAATAAATAATTTTCATGGGTAGGATTGTAAACTACTGCATTAGTATATTGGGGAGTCTTTATAGCATGCTTTATTTATTAAAATCTGGAAATGACAAGAAATTAACAAATACAATTTTTACACACACACACACAGTGGGAGAATATGGATGAACAAATGGCATTTATATACACTTAAGTTCCTTTTTTTAAATTTATTTATTAGGACTGTGCCGGACTGATACAAATGGTGTTGAAGGAGCCAACAGTAACAGTTGTCATGCTGAGTGCAGCAGTGTCAACATTTTAGCCATCATGACAAATTAACTTTTTAACTCAGACCATTGCAAGCTGGAAGGTAGGACCTGCCATGATTGGCACCTGCCATAATAATCACAAACCAAAATCAACAGGTACTGGATGTTCATGTCAACCCTGAGACCAGGTCACTTGGTGTTAAGACTATTCTTAAAGGAAAAACCTCTTGTTGTTGCCAAGGTTCTCTTTAGTGGTATTTATCAATATTTTTACTCTGGGGAGTTATTTTACAGTTATTGCTCTGAGCCTCTTATTTTTATTCCTAACTCAGTCAGGCTTCTTTTCCTCTGTCATTGTCTCAATGATTCAGATATCTTCAAAGAAGTTTAAATGTGCAGAGTTTGCTAGTTTGTCTTTGCTGGTACGTCCCAAATGCTTGCGCAGAGACTTTAAGCCTTATTACAACAAAAAATCATAAAAGTCAGGTTCATAGCCACTGTATCATAGAGTCCTCTTTAGGTCTTTTCTCTTCAGATGGGGGAAGGAACACTGATCATGAAGGTGTTTTCCTCTTTTTAAGTTCTATACAGTGCTGTTGTGGTCCTCCTGCAGTGTTTGTATGTGTTGGCATCAGATGAGAGAGCACAGCAGTCTGTGATTGAATAGACCATAAGATGCATTCCTTTCTCAGATGTTTGGATTAAAAATACCAAATTTAACTTCTGGCACTTATCAAAGTCGACGTTCCTTTGGTGACAGATTTTTTGATACATGTCAGAATCAAAAGAAAAATATATTAGAAAGCACATCCTTTAGACATTCACATTTTTTCTCCAGTACCTGAATTATGAGCCCCCATAAATCCTCACTTTTTTATCACATAATATTCTTTGAAGAAATGTGAAAATACAGTGGCTGAGTAGTAAACTGTGATAAATCATTGAGAGAAAGAAATGAATCACTGTTGGCTTCTGAGATACAGTTTTTCACATATTTAGTTAACGCAGCACTGGGTGTGCTCTCAGTGTAGGTTGGGGTTGAAAGGGATGTGTGGAGACAAGTGGGAAAGAGAGAAAGGAGGGAGAGGAGGATCTACAATATGATGGACATTTAGCTTTGGTAGATGGGAGGGTGAAACGGAGAGGGAGACGGAGAGAATGGGAAAGAAAACTCAGGAGGCAGAGTGAAAAAGAAGTACTTAGCATGTTATTTCAGACCAGGTATTTACCAGAGGACAGTCATTTATTTTAATGGATCACAGTTAATATCCATAACAAAAATGTTGACTTTTCATTGTTTACAGTAGCTGACTGAACATTTTTGAAGTATTTTTTTCTAATTTAAATGTTTTTTGACTTATTGTACTTCAGTTATGGCTTTGTCGTCAGAACGTTGGATTTTATTTTTGGTGGTCACTGAAGCGGTGGTATGTCTGACGTCTGCCACAAACTATCCATACAGTTACTATAGAAGGATCTGCTATAGGCCACACTGTTACCATGGACACCATGGCTACAATATTGGCTATCTGGCTACAGGTAAGTGATCATTTCACAGCTGAAATGCAGATGAAGCAGCTGCAGAAGCTCTGATTAAAAATCATTTATTTAACAGTTCTGATAAAGTAAACACCATCATGTGTATATATAATACAAATGTATTTGAATCATATTCACAATTATATATTCACAAAAAGACAATTAAAACATTTACATTTCTCTTTTGAGACCATAAGTAAGTTTCTTTTTAGGTCTAAGTGGATAAGCAGGGAGTTTACAGTAGCAGGAGGAGTTAATCTATCTCCCTGATAATGTGTCTGCTGTATGCTCTGTCTGGCACTGTTCAGCACTTTTATCAGCAGCGATTAGTGCACATGAAAATGTAAACTATGAATCATGTAATGCCAACACACACAAGCCCAGATACCAGAAACTCTCTCAGCAGATTATGCTAGCATTAATATGACTGAATACTTCTTTTTATGTTTGTATTGACAGTGGTGCTGAGGGATAAATGTACATGATGAAACATGTTATGCATTTAGTATTACCATATTGCTGATAATCCCTCTGGTCCCCTGTGTTTCTCAGATGTAATTCTTGGAGGTCAAAAATAATTTTTCTAGTCTGCAAAAAAACCAAAAAACAAATCACCTTTAATGAACAGACCAAAATAATTTTCTAGGAAGACAGCACCGTGCTGTAGGTAGCTACAGGCATAGAATTAATATTCCCCACTTTAAAAGCCAAGGGCTGTTGAGGCTTTGGCTCCAAATTGGGGAGGATCATGTTCTGGATGTGGAAACCAGGCTGGAGGGGATCCGCTAACTGTGTGCTGCAGTCAGCAGAGTAACAGCAGTCCTGCAGTGTTGGTCCAATTTCATGAAAAACCAAACCAAAGGACAGCATGCTGCGTGGATGGAAAAATGAAAGGAGGGGTGCTGCCAGCTTTTTTGGGTGAAGTGAAGCAGAAGTTTGGCAGCAGGGAGACCAAGAAGAGAAAAGTTTAGAACCATTTTTCTGCTCCAAGCACTGAATCTGAAGATGCTGTGGGGTATTACTGGGATTGGATAGGTTCAACCAAAGGATATTTCTATAATTCAGCTTCTTGGACAGGTTTTACAAGAACATTTAAGCATGTAGATTTCATTCCCTTTATGCTCATATCCTGCATTTATATCCTTATTCTAATCATGTGCTTGTTTTTATTGTCAAGTCCAGAATCCTTTTTTTTCATCCTATTAGCCATTAAAAGTTCATAATTTACAATGGAGCCTTCCACCATCATGTAAAATAAAATCAGGGGACAGCTGTTGGGTCCTGTAAAGACCTGATTTATGTATCATGAGTCTATACTGTGGAAACATGAAAACAGGGATGTGGTGGTGTTTAATGTTCACTGCGAAGCTCAGAGTTGGATTGTCCAGCTGCCACAATGCCTCTGTTCCACACAGTGTGTCATAAACACATGGAGACCAAATTTCCTTTTAGAGATTCATATTCATATGTCTCTCCACTGACCAGAAAATGTACTACCTTCGTTGCCATAATCAATATTTTTACATATTGTACCAAAAAACTGTGTGAATGTGTAATGTGACATGGGTCAGTGGCACAGATGATCCCAGAGATTCATAACCCAACTTTGCAGTTCCCTTCAGAGCTATTAAGTGGTGTAGTTTCTTTCCAGCTTATGGCACTGTTTTTTTGGCTTACAATATTCATTTTCAGACACTATACGCAGCTGTTTTCAGTGAAAAACTCTAAAAACTCCACAGTAATAGTAGATGGAATGTAATGAAGCGTTCAGACTTTACAGATTTCCCTAAGGGGTATGTATGAACCAAAACACAACGGAGAGTGAACACTGAGCTTCAACTCATCATTCATTCATTATTTAGCAAAAATAATGGATTATTAAATGAAGAAACATGCTTATGCCCTGTCTGTGTATTTGTAGATAGATAAATGATAGATTTTATAGAAAAAAAGTATTGAGTCACCTACAATTAGACCTACACAAGCTTTTATGACATCCCAGTCTAAATCCATAGGCATTATGGAATTGCTCCCCCATTTGTGGCTGTAATAGCTTCCATTCTGTTGGGAAAGCTTCCTACAAAATGGTCTCTATGGAGTGTGTCTGTAGGATTTTTGCCCATTCATCTAGAACAGCATTTGTGAGTTCAAATTCATTGAGCACTTTAGAATGGCCTATGGTTTCACAGTTGTTTGTAAAGACAGGCTGCATGGCTAGGTGCTTTTATATACCTGTGGCAATGAGACTGAATGAAACACCTGAATTCAAAAATTAAGTGTCCCAATACTTACGTCCTAGATGTCACCTGATTTTTTAAATCTTTTATGTAGAACAGCTTTCTGCCATAGAAGACAAGGACAAGGTCAATTTTATTATCTCTGAGGTGTAATCTATCTTGCAGCCAGAAGCATTAATAAAAACAGCAACAAGACAACAAATTACGCACAAATACAAGACTTATCAGTATCAAATTGGGGGCGGCAATGGCTCAGTGCGTCAGAGGGCTTGCTTGGGAGCCGGAGGGTTGCTGAGGGCCATCAGCTCAAGACCTGTCCAGACCTGGACTCGGTGGCCATCCAAGACCTGCCGGTTCAAGACATTGCCCTGGACCCATATGTGTGGATGTGGACCAGAGGCCAGAGAGACTTCACCCCTGAGCATTGCCGAGGTGCCCTTGAGCAAAGCACCAAACCCCCCACATTGCTCCCTGGCGCCTGCAATGGCAGCCTTTCTCACCGACACCCCCAACTGCAAGCTGCATGTTAAAGTATGTGTGTGCATGTAATCTATAGGAGTGACGGTGATTCGAATTTGTCCAGCCAGGGATTAATAAACTGGTTTGTTTGTTTTGTCTGTTTTATGGAATTTAACAGGCCGATACTGGTAGAGGCAAATGAGTGTTTGAATCTCTTTGTTCTTCTTCTAGGCAGAGAGAACCTGTTTCCAGAGGGCAGGAGGTTATGCTCAGAAAAAAAGAGGATGAGTATCAGTGGAAAGAACAGCCTCTGCCCTGACCTTATACGGAAGGGCAAGATCAGTCATTCTCATTTTACTACACAGCTTTAAAATAGACTGCAGCTTATATTTGTTCTTCAAGGTGATTGACCCAAACCAACAGATAAAAGAATAATTCAAAACAGACTCAGTAAAACATTTTCATAAATGAAGTGTCAACATTAAAACTCCTAAGTTTACAAAAAAAAAATACATAAACTAGTGGGCTTTGGTACGTTGGCATTGAATGAGAGCTTATCATTAATTGGTGTGCCCAGATATTTGTAACTTTATACCACCTCGACAGACTGACCATAGAGCTGCAAGCAGGGGAACCAGCTAAAGGCTTCCTGCAAGAGTCAGTGATCATCTCTTTTTTCCCATATTTTTGCCCAAAAAAGAACATCCACACCAGTCCATAAAATCATCTAAAACTAGACCATGGTTACGGGCATCATTATTGAGCAGAGATGCTATAACGGAAGCATCTGCAAACTTGAATATATGTCTGTCCTGATACTGTAGGTACTCTGGCACTCATTTGTATATAACATGAATAAAAATGGAGAGAGGGCAAACCCTTGAGGAAAACCGGTGGTCTATTCATTAAAAAATGCAGACTTCACCCTTAAGTAAATTATCAAATGCGTTCATAGAAGTCTGCCATTTCAACTTGAAAGAATAATATAGCAACATGTTTTAACGAGTGAAGAGAGTGTGCTGAGAATATGGAAAGAGTACTTTGAGGAGGTGATGAATGAGGAAAATGTGAGAGAGAGGATGGCGGAGGGAGGGAAGATAGTGAATCAGGAAGTGCAGAGTATTAGTAAAGAGGAAGTGAGGGGAGCAATGAAGAGGATGAAGAGTGGAAAGGCAGTTGGCCCAGATGACATACCTGTGGAGGTACGGAGATGTCTAGGAGAGAGGGCAGTGGACTTTTTA
>VUQH01043013.1:8256-32164 GCA_015106775.1 Etroplus canarensis | reverse complement strand
CCACAGTGGAGCCGCTCGCGCTGCAGGGCCGCAGGGTCGCAGGGTGATCAGGCTCGAGTAATCCAATGAAAGGTGAAGCACCACGAGCGCAGTGGCGCCTTGTAGCGGTGACGCTGGTTTGATTCTGAGGTCTGCACACGTCCTCTTCACACAGCCGCTGGGCTCCAGTGGCTCCTTTCACAGAGGATGCTTCATGTCAAGGTCAAACGGCACCAGGCCGTGTGCGACACGTTTTAGTGGGCTTGATTCGGACGTTGCTTAAGATCTTTTCCATCACAGGGATTGCCAAGTTGCAACAGGTATACAGTACTGTGCAAAAGTCTCGAGCCACCCCTCATTTCTTTATATTTTGCTAGGAAATAGATGTAACAGTTTGTAAAACTCTAATGAGCTTGAAAGTCAATATTTGGTATGACCACCTGCCTGAACTCTCCTAGCCAAGCTCTCTTGTCATTTCTTTAAGCAGTCTTCAGGAATGCTCCTCCAGTCTCCTTGAAGAACATCCCAAGGCTCTTCTTTGGATGTCGGCTGCCTTTTGTTCTGTTCTCTGTAACGATGATCCCGCACTGCTTCTTCATTAATGCTGAGGTTCATCCATCACTCCATAAGTGCCGTTACCACTGCTTTTCAGTCAGCTTCTTGTTTCATTTGGTATTCCTCAGCCTGTGTCCCTTCCTTAAGAATGGCTTCTTGAAAGCCACCCTTACGCTGAGACTGTTTTTGACGAGGCTTGTCCTCCACTTGTCCAGTTTCGTCAAGTTTTTAGGACACACTACACATCATGTTGAGAAATGCCAAATTTTTACCTACTAGCTCTTTGGGAATCAACTTTTTGGTGCTAAATTATTGTTTTATACCTGTCAGACTGTGTTCACTTTGGCATTTTTCATAGATTCAACCAAAGAATCAGCCCTTAGTTCAGACTTAGACAATATATTTGTCCGCTGAAAATAAGGAATTATTTCAACTCACTGGGTGGAGCAACCACTTTTGTCAGGCACACGTTTTATGGTTTTTGTGCCATTTAAGAAAATGTGGCAAATAACGGACGTTAAAAACAGATCTAAGCAGATCCATCCTTGGATTTTTTTTTCCGTGGAGTCCAGCAGTGGCACCAATCCCAGCGCCATTTCGCCACAAATTGCATTGTCTCGTTGAATAATGTTTTTAAACATCGCAAACTAGAGATCAGGTTGAATGACATCCGCCCGTGTCTGCATGCCATGATGACCATCCTAACACGGCAAACTGTAAGTTTTAATTAAAAATTAAGCAAATAAATGAGCCTGTACGATTTGCCTATAGAGAACCAAAGCATTGTTGTAACAGGCTGTAAACATTTTTATTTGTGCTGTGAAACTGGGCATTTTAACATGGGAGTCTATGGAGACTGACTTGTATTTGAAGCCTGCAGTTTTTGGCACTTCCACGGCGGCCACAGAGGAAGTCACTTCCCTCCTCTAAGCGCCGTGTGTTCTTCTGCTTTTGCATATTGTCTTGTACCTCTACATTGATGAATTATGTGTGTATCAGTGCCTTGACCACATCACAAGCATACTGCTTGGATAAGGAGTGCGACGCCTGCCTGAGGGCTCTCCTTTTAAAAAAATGTATTCACTCAAGTTGCTAAATAAGGCCTGCTACATGTTACACACTGTACATACAGTGCAAAAAATACTCACACAAATTCCAAAGGGCACAGGGGCACCAGGGCAATTCCTGGTATGCAAACACAAGAGATTCCTTGTCTAAACCCCAACCCTACCAAAGCCTCTTCAAACAGAGCGTCATAGAGGCACGTGCAGCAGGGTCATTCCATGAAACATCAGCATCCCTTCCTGGGGCCTCCCTGGTTGGGGTGGGTCACCTGCTGGGGGTCGGGGTGGATCCCAGACCCATGGGGCCCAGTGTACTGTGATCCAGGCGGGCTGGTAGGCCGCGGCTTTGGCTCTCCAGAGCTCTTGCCCCCTGGCCACAGGGGCTCTTCCCAGGACCTTCTATCCTCCCCCCTTGGAGTGGAGTGTCTGGTTGTCCCGGGGACATGCTGCCCTGGATCTCTGATGTTCTGTGGGGACTGTGGGGTGCTCAAACGGTCTGGGTCGCCTCCTGCTGGCCGATTGGGTCTGGTCGGTTGCAGCTTTCCACCCTCATTATGATTATTATTATTACTGACTACATTCTGTGACAGGCCAGCTCTCACACTCACCCGCTCACACACATACACCTATACAGGCTACTTGTTGTCATTGTACACACGTTTTTTTGTATCTCGACTGTTTGTCTTTCAGTACTTGACCCCTTTATTTTTCGCTATTTAATTATTTTTTCTCTTTTATTTTCCTCACTTCTCTTCGTCTTTTCTATCCCCTCCACCTGTCAGGTCCAATAACTTCACATTATTTAACAATAAAGTCTGTCAGAAATTATACGACAAGAGGAGCTTGTCGAGCTCTGCGTGACAAAGCAAATCTGTTTGGCACAGGAAGGCATCAAGACAGTTTTTTAAAGCAGACCTTCCATGTGCTGTAACTTGTTTTGACCACCTATCCTACATGCTGATATGACCCTTGAAAGTTTACCCAGAATGCCCCTTTTTTTTTTGGTGTTTTCTCCAGTAAATCATCAGAAACCAATCAAACATGCAGGGTACGAATGTTTGTTTCCATCCCTCTACATCAGAGATATTGAATTGGTGCAGTTTTGCTACTGAAACGATGATATCCTATCATACTGATGCTCAGGATGGCTGAGGGAAAAACAATCGTGCTGAACTAAAACCAGATTTTGGCTTCATATTGTAACATTTATAGTGGATGTAAAATTGATTTGGTTCCTGTTTTTAACAGAGCCTAAATGTGCTTTTCAGCCCTGAACGTTTCATGTGGATATCTACTTTAGTTATGAAGGGCTCCAAAATGCTGGGGAAAACAAAATGATCCACCCTGAGGGCCTGCAAGTCAGAAAATATAAGCATGGTGACACTGAATTTTTTGTAAATAAAAAGGTCAGCTGATGCTGAGGTGGTATTTTTTTTTCTACATTTTTGGTTTATTTTTACATTTAATGACCCAGCAGTGTTGTGATGATTGAAAGCACCGGCACTTATTGGACAGTATGATTAAATTCCAATGACCTATTATTGGCTTGGCCCTAAAGTGAAGTAGGTCTCTGTACGACGGCTCCATCTGGCCATCGGCTGGATTGATCAGACCACCGGTGCAGATGGCAGCAGAGTGATGTATCCTGGCAGGCTGCTGGGATGTGGGTTACTGCCGAGCTGTCATCATGACATTACTGGTCAGTGCCATACCAGATGACTCTGGCTTTACCTTTTTCCTGTCAGCTGCACAGGGGAACAGCACACCATGAACTGTTCCTCACTAAGATTCACCACAGTGGTGTGGCGCTTAAAACAATCGCAGGTACTGAAATGGTATGGTTAAATATCTGACGTGAACACAGCAGCTGGTTTCTGATGCACTTGTTAGTGTGCTGTATTTTGACAGTAAACTTCAGAGGAGGTAATTAAACTTACATTGAGAAGCAGCAAAGCATTTGATGGGATTTCTTTGTGGGTGATTACTTGCTTGCCATGCAAGAAAGCTAATTTGCATTATAATTTATTATTTTAATGTCACTGCACAACAGTGTCTGGTGCACTTCTTATTGATTTTAACTGGCAAAGAAAACCTTCTCTCGCTAAGTGGCGACTGACCCCGTTTTTGGTCTGACGTGGGATTTAAGGTAGCATGCATGTCTGGGTTGGCATTTGCCAACGAGGAGGGGAATGCAACCAATGTAGACGTGCAGACGCACAGTCCTCCAAAAAGCCAACTATGCGCAGCTCGACGCAGATGACGCAACGCCTAGGTTGAATGCTGAGTCTGGGACAAGCGGGGAGGAAGAAGCCCGAGAAAACATCAAAGATTAAACAAGTCAACCCAAAACGCACAGACAGGCCGCAATGGATAGTTTACGTTGTTTTGAACACTCTCTTTCACTTCAATTCTTTGTTATAACTTTGATCTTTGCTGCCGCTGGCTGAAGGACGAATAACAGCAAACGATCGTAGCTCACAGAACAGTTATTTGTGACACTGCCCCCTGGTGACAGCAGATGGCTACAAAATGTAGACGCCCTGTCGTTAGCGCTCAACGTGCTCCCAACACAGTGCCGTAAATGAGCCTTCAGTGTTTCCCATGTTGAACGTGCCCCCTTCTCGGCCTCGTCAGGTTTTTATCAGCATGTCTTTAGGCTATGTTTTTAAAACTAACTTTAACCTCACCTGGCCTCTGGACACAGAAAGGATCAACAGATTCTGTGGGTGGTGGTGTATCTCGGTTCTTAGTGGGTGGAGCAATTTGTCTGGTTAATTTTGATAACGAACGAGACTCCGACATGCTAACTAGCTACTCGACACCTGAGTTCAACTTCTTACAGGGACAAGTGACATTTAGCCACACGAGATTGAGCAATAACAGGTCTGTGATGCCCTTAGATGTCCGGAGCTGAGTGGATCAGTGTCTGTCCCTACCTTTTGGCAAACGGTTGAACCCCACTCGTGATAGGAATTGGGGATTGAAATTATTTCCCATGAACGAGGAATTGCCAGTCAGCGTGGGTCATAAGCTTGCGTTGATTAAGTCCTTGCCCTTTGCACACACCGCCCGTCGCTACTACCAAGTGGATGGTTTAGTGAGGTCCTCGGATCGGTGGTGGAGCACTGAAAAGATGATCGAACTTGACTATCTAGAGGAAGTAAAAGTCATTTCCATAGGTGAACCTGCGGAAGGCTCATTACTGGTCGCTGAAAGGCTCGATCTGAAAGCTTCAGAGAAGAATCACTAAGATTTCAGAGTGAATATAAAGCTCATCTCAGATGTTTCATCCATTTTCAGTGTCTTCTTTCTGTCTCTGATGGCATTTGCCTCTCTGCCCATCAGAGACCCACAACATGACTTTTATTGAGAACAATTTAACCCTCGTTCTCCATCTTCTTTGTGTTGCTGGATTTCTATTAGCCTAACCATAGTTCTGTAGCTAGCCACCAGGCAGCACATCATTATACACTTACGGCCACTTCATTAGTTACTCCTTGCTAGTACTAGGTTGGGTTAATTTCAGTATATATCCAGATTTTCTGTCATACAGCTTCTTTAAACAGCCTCACCTCTCTTTCTGTGAACCAGCAGCATTCCAAAATGTGTTCCCTGAACTTGTGCTTGGAATTTCCATTTGTTCCCAGATAGACAGGATATGTAAAGAAAGGAAGACTGCTGTTTCCAAAATACTCTTTCCCAAAGAGGAAAGAATGAAAGCGCTCTTGTCTTCTGTTATCTTTGGTGATGAATATGTTTGCTCTTCTAAAATGCAAATTGGAGCTCTCGCTCTGCTTTTGTGACTACTGCCAGCATAGAGGAAAAGAAGTTAATCCTGCTCTCATTGTCTGTACTACTGTAGACCAAAGAGAAACAAAAGAAAAACCACAAAAAGGTGGAAATAAAGAGCAGTCGTGCATGTGAAGACGCTTTGATTCAATGTCTTCAGCTGTTTTATCTCTGATGCCTTTAAAAGTCTGCTTTTTACATTTACTTCTTATCAGATCTGAGGAGTTCCGAGCCTGCCTTTGACTTTGCTTTTACATCTGTGTGTTTTGTTTTTTTACCACACTCTTTACATCATTTCTGGTATTATGCCAGTCTGTTTGTCCTCTGAAGATGACTGATGTTACCGAGACAAATTCAAGTGCAGTTTCTGTAACTGGCTCCTGAAGTCATTTTTCTAACCCCCTGGCTCTATTTTCTCCGTCTAGGCTCCACACATGTCGGGGATCCACGGGCCACATCGAATCCCAGCTCGCCCTCCTCCTCCCCGCACACTCCCAGCGCCCTGGGAAGTGGCATCTCTGATCCGGTCCTGAACGGAGGCCTGTGCTCTGCCGCTTACTGCAGCTCAGCTGGGGGTAAGTACACCCAGATAGGGAGCTACTGCTGCAGAAGCAGACAATCAATCACCCCACAGGGGACTGAGGGGAAGCCATTATGGGCTAGTGAGCAGATGTCATCCTGCAGTAGTTGGGGAACAACGGCCAGCTCTTCATGGTCCCACCGCTGCTGCAGCTGCAGCTGGATGTAGGAAAACGTTTTTGGCACGTGCTATGTCACGTACCGCGTTGTGTAAATGCACCGTGTCTCTGCAGACATGAGGTGTCATTTCTAAACGTATTTTTTAGATCAATACCTGAACTCAGAACCCCTGAGAATGCGTTTGAGACTAAAAATTACATTTGGAACTTGGCCCCCGTGATGTATAAATTTTCAGTCAACTTTAATTGACTGAAAATGCCTTGCAATTCTGGCTTCATCAGGCTCTTCATCGATAGAGGAAAGCAAACAATTCAGAAAGTGAGATCACGGTGATAGTGGAGGAGATTACAGCCAGGAAGCACAAATTATTTGTTGGACTAAATAGTGGATTTTCAAACAAAGCCCTGCACACAGCAGTGAATGAGGTTTAAAAAAAAAAGAATTGCAAAGGTCATCACAGGCTTGAACACATACAGTCCCCTCTAAAGTATCAAAATAGCTAGGCCAATTAATAATTTTTTGCTGTGCACTGAACACATTTGTGTGTGAGATCAAAAGATGAATATTACAAGAGAGATCAGAGTTTCAGCTTTTATTCCCTGGAATTTCCATCTACAGATGGAAACAGAACATAATGCATTCGTCATGGTCTTGTGTTTTTTGTAGTTTGGTTTTGAACATTTTGAGTTCTTTTACACTGTTGAGTTCTTTCAAGGTTTTATGCTTCTTAGTTTTGATGTTCTGGTTTTACATTCATTGGTTATTTTTATGCTAGTGAGCCTTCCTAGTTCTCTACGTGTTTCCTGCTGTGTTCCTGCCTTTTGTCAAGTTTAGTCTTGTGTCATGGTCCAGTGATGTTTTGCTTCCTGTTTTATTTTGTAACCACTCTGGTCTCGTGTAGTATGCTCAGTTGTACTTCCTGCCCTTGATTGTTGCCACGTGCGCTCCTCTCCCTCCTGTTCTTTGTTTGCTCGTTGGTCCAGTGGACTGGAGCAGCCAGGGATCAAACCAGCAGCCTTCCGGTTAGAGGACGACCCACTCTTATCTCCTGAGACACAGCTGCTCCAAAATACATGTTCTGTTGGGTTAAGATCTGGTGATTCCAAACCTTCCATTTTTCACCTAGATACAGTCCTTTATTGAGCTGGCAGTGTGTTTTGGATCATTGTCTTTCTGTATAATAAAGTTCCTCCTGATTAGTTTGGATGCATTTCCTCATAAATTACCAGACAATATGTTTCTGTAGGCTTGTGTTCATTCTGCTGCTACTATTATATCCAACCCATGACTCCGCCTCCACCATGCTTCATAGATAAGCTTGCACGTTTAGGATCATGAGCAGATCCCTTCTTTCTCCATACTTTGGTATTTCCATCACTTTGGTAGAGGTTCATCTTTGTTTCAGCACTTAAGACTTTATTCTAGAACTGTTGTGTCTCATCTATATGCCTTTTTTCAAATTCCAATCTGGTGTTTTGATTTGTGATACTGATGAGTGGTTTCGCGTCTTGCAGTATGACATCTATATTGTTGTCCTGCACGTCTCCTTCAAACAGTGGGCTGTGATATTTCCACCCCTGCTCATGGGAGGTTGGGTCTTACAGACAGCTCTCTGGTCTTCATATTGGTCTACACTCTTTAATTACAAATGCAATCTTTACAGCTTGAACTGAGAGCAGCTATCCAGTGCTACTTAATGATTAAACAGCCACTCTTATGTGACACACCTGTGTAACAAGATAATTGTCATGTTTTGATATTTTAGCAAAAAAAACCCCAAAACTATGTGGTCTGGGACAAAATAAGTCATCTTCTTCTTCTTCTTGTAAATTTTATGGGCGGTTGGCAAACAACAAAATAGTGCATAACGCCACCAATCCCATCCACCCGTGTCCTCCCTGCGCAGGGCCCGCGACCCTGGTGTCATCAGCCAAGGCTGCGGGCCCTCTCATCTCTCTCCAACCGTCATGTTGTACACTGTTTAACATATCTAGATGTAAATTAAAGCTGAAACTCTCTCTCTCTCTTCTCATATTTATCTTTTGATCTTGCACACAGATGTCTTCAGTGCACAGCAAAATGAGTTAAACTAGTCTTGATGTTCCAGTATTTTGATGGGACTGCACCTCAGTTTTAAAGTCCACTCATTTAGCATTTTCTTTGTTTTACAACAGGAACAACCCCAAATTCACCAGTCAGCCTCCCCAAGTCACCTACGTTCCCATCAGGCCGTGGGCCTTGGTCCGACGAGTGCTCTATCTGCTATGAGAACACTGTGGACACCGTCATCTACGCCTGTGGACACATGTGTCTGTGTTACACCTGCGGCCTCAAACTCAAGAAGATGGCCAACGCCTGCTGCCCCATCTGCAGGAGGCAGATTAAAGACATTATCAAGACTTACCGCAGCACGTAAGGAAACGGGCGTGAAACGATGGCCTCCCTAAGATCAGCAAAACCCAGAGTTCCAAAAACAAATGTTTAGGTTCAGGGAACATGAACTCTGGTACTTTGATTTGATATTTTCATACACGTATAGTTGGCTGGTTCTCTCATGTGACCTTTTCCAAAGCTGATACCTCTTCATGGGGAAGGCGTCTGTCTGTTTAGAGCCGCAGCCTCTGGCAGGAAGTTCAACTAAAAACTTCATTTTTGCTAGAAGCATTCGCTCTCTCTGGGGATCGTGGAAGACCTTGAAAAAGGAACAAAAAACTGAACCAGTTCCAAAATTCTTTGATTTGTTGAGCCATGCTGTGAGATTTAGGGACTGGCGCCCATTTGCACCAAAGCAAATGAGTCCCTTTGGGTCTGAATGTCTCAATAGATCTTTTAGAAGATGACTGAGGCGCTGAAATATGCCGTCAACGGGATTTATGACTTCACTGGTCACAAAAAGCAAACCCACGACAAGTTAGCATCTCAGTACGTCACAACTTGTGTCTGTGTGTTACTGAGACCTGGAAAAGCGAAGTGATGGACGTCTGTTATTGTTGTGGTGATTATCAGTGAGTGATGTTTCTAGCGACGCAAGGCGGTGCTGAGTATGTTAAGTAACACCTCTTGTACTCGTATAATCTAATGTACCTGGTAGTTTTATTGCAAACGTTGGTGGTAGCTATATTGTCGTTCTAGCTAGCTGCTTGCTCTGCAGTGTGGTATGTTGCACTGAAATCTGCATCATCCTCTCAGAAATGCCCCGATACTGACGGAGAGGATAAGGACATTCATCGCCTAAAACAATCTACAAACCATAGACGGTATATAAAGGACACACACAGCCATTGTAATGCCACGCGTTGGTTTGTGACGTTTTGAACCCTCAACTTGAGCATTTTGGCCCTCACCTACAAGTGAGCACTGGCTCAGAATGGGAAACTGAAGATACTGTATGCTCATGCATTGGCGACTAATTCATACCCTGCTTTATAATCGTTTTTACACCAAATGATGTTATCATGCAAAAGATGAGTGAGAATATGAACTCATCAGAATTCAAGACTACCCTCCCTCATCTTTTTTGACTCTAATTGGGACCATAATTTACAAAATAGACATCCTGCTGAATTCAACAAGACTTTAAACTAGTGGCTGAGATGATTAACTCATGAGGTCCTAAACTTAGGCAAGATTACAAAAAAACAAAAAACCGTATGGACGTCTGTACAACACTGCAGTGAATTTTAAACAGAACAGTCAAAGTGTGATTGAAGTGCAGACTTTAAGTCATAATTCAATGATGTTCATCAAAAAATTGCGTTAACTATTTTTAGAGGCTTTATAGTAATGTGCCAGCCTTCAGTTGCTCCTTGTTTGTGGGTCTCTGCCTTCAGTTTTTTCTGCTCTGTTGGTTGAGACCAAGTGACTGACGTCCACTGAAGAATATTTAATTTCTTTGCCTTGAGAAACCTTTGGGTTGTTTTTGCAGTTTGCTTCGTGTCATTATCCATTTGCACTGTTAAGTGCTGTCCAGTCAGTTTTGCAGCATTTGGCTGAATCTGAGCCGAGAGTACATTTCAGAATTCATCCTGCTGCTTCTATCAGCAGTCAAATCATCAATGAACACAAGGGACCCAATTCCGTTGGCAGCCAAGCATGCCTATATCATAACATTGCCTCCACCATGTTTGACAGATGATGTGGTCTTTGGATCATAAGCTGTCCCTTTCTTTCTCCATACTTTTCCCTTCTCATCTTTCTGGTTCAAGTTGCTCTAGGTTTCATCGGTCCAAAGAACTTTTTTACAGTGCAGGCTCTGTTTAATGTTTTCTGACAAAGTCTAATCTGGCCTTCTGTCCTTGAGAGTAGCAAGGGGTTTGTACCTTGTTGTAAACCCTCTGCATTTACACTCATGAAGACGTTTCTTGATCGTACACTTTGACAATGATATACCTACCTCCTCGAGAGTATTTTTGAATTGGTTAGATGTTGTGAAGGGGCTTTTTTTAACCAATGAAAGAATTCTGCAATCATCCACTTTAGTTGTCTTCTATGGTCCTCCAGACCTTTTGGTGTTGCTGAGCCGGCCAGTGCATTCCTGTTTTTAAAAGAATGTTCTAAATTTTTGTTTTGGCCACTCCTGCAGTTTTTTGCTTTTCCTCTGATAGGTTTATTTTGGTTTTTCAGCCCAGTAATGGCCTCCTCTAGTTGTATCAACATCTCTTTGGACCTCATATTGAGAGCAATGAAATACAAGTTCAGCGTTTGGAATCAATTCCAGATCTTTGATCTGCTTGGTTTCTCATGGAATGTTGAGGCAACAGGCCTCACCTGGCCATGAAACTGCTTGTCCCATTACATTTGAGCCTCTAAAATGGGGAACAGTGTATACACATGGCTGGAATTCCTAAACACCTAATGCAGTTCTCTGCACTTCAATCACATTTTAGTGTTTGATTTAAAATCTGTCATGGTGGTCTACAGAAGCAGAAGTCATTGAGCAAAACAAGTAAGCAGAACAAGTAAGAAGCAGGGTCGCTTTCTCATAGACTTCTGTACAATCTGACTTCCTTTTGAACTGCCCCCTGTTGGCCACTTGAAAAAATGCTGGGCTAAAGCACTTCTGCAATGGCTGTGTCCATCTGTTTACATACAGTCTATGCTACAAATCTGCATCCAGCAGACTCAGCAGCTCTAAATTCTTGAAAGGAAACAGAAAGTGGAAAAAAAGTAATCTGGATACTCCTCAGGG
Organism: Etroplus canarensis; assembly: GCA_015106775.1. Lineage (NCBI taxonomy): Eukaryota > Metazoa > Chordata > Actinopteri > Cichliformes > Cichlidae > Etroplus > Etroplus canarensis. Next base: position 20,890 of record VUQH01043013.1, on the reverse strand, counting down.
CCTGTAATCTTCTTTTTTTTTTAAGAACTATACTCCCAAACTGTACCTGTACAACCATGCCTAACACACTGTGAGCGCTCATGACGAATTAACAAGTCCTCAAAAATAGCTCCCATAACAACACATAAAGTCAAAGGATTGTTGCCATGGTTTCCTGCCTTAATTCGCAGAGGGTTCATTCGCGGATGGACCGTACTCTGTGTTTTCCCAAACCCCTGATGATTTACCAAATAATGCTGTTTGTGTGGCACAGACTGTCACAAAATGTTCACTCAGAGGAGAGAAAAAGCACACGAATTCAAAGCTATTTTTTTAACACAAATCCATAACATTTCCAGTAGTTAATTATTAAAACGTATACTAAGCTTTGTGGCAGGACTTTTCACCAGCAGCGGAGATCTTTTACAGAAATCAGTTCAGGGGAAAAAATATATTTATTAAAAAACTTGGATTTTACATATTTGTATGATTCCTGTCCCCTAATTTCAGTATAAAATGTGTTAAGTGTCCCCTTCAAATTTCACCTGTACATACAAATCAAAGACAAGCCATAGCTTATATCACAGGAAGCTGAAAGGCTGTATTTTTAAAAACCATTCTTCATTTTGTAGGCAATCAGCAAATGGGGCTCAAACCTATGCTGCTATGGTGTTTGACAGCTGATGGTGATGTTTCACACATCCTTCCTCCCACATTACAGTTTGCTACTGCTTGAAGTGTTAATTCACATTTGAATGTTAACTTATGTATTTAGAGAGATTTTTATCGATGTGCTTGAACTAAAACAAAAAACAAAAAAAAAACACTTTTATTTGTGTTATTTTAAAGTTTGTTTGGACTGATCTGTTTTTTTCCTTCTTCTTCTTCTTATCGTTTATCCAAAACTATGAGAGTCTAAATTTGTTTTCCGGTAGTGAGAGTGTAGAGGGTTTCTTGCACCTTGCAGCAAAGAGATATTGCAGTACACAATCAAAACCCAATCGCTTTGGGGTGCGAGATATCAGCTCTTGGTTTTATTACTATCCCTGAATGTCAGGTGGTCTTTTTTGTAGTTTATCTTCCTATGTGCACGCCCATGTTAGGCACCCCTGCTACCCACTAATGTATTTTTAGCTCTTTAGCATTATATAGACGCAAAGCCATCGCTGTGGTGATGATAAATGTCACTTTATGAAGCTACTGATTGTAATCTTGTATGTTTAGGCTGGCATTTTTTTTCTTTTTGTGCAGAGATTCCGACCAAATCACTGATTTATTTTTTAATACACTGTATAAATGTATGGACAAAAGTATTGGGCCACCTACACATTACACCTGCAGGAGCTTTTATCACATCCCATCATAAATCCATAGGCATTAATATGGAGTTGGTCCCCCTTTGCAGCTGCAACAGCTTCCACTGTTCATGGAAAGTGTTCTACAAGATCTTTGGGTGTTTTTATGGGAATTTTTGCCCATTCATCCAGAAGAGCATCTGTGCTCACAATCTCCATTCTAGTTCATCCCAAAGGTGTCAGATGGGGTTGAGGTCAGGGCTCTGTGCGGGTCTTCCACACCAAACTCATCCAGACATGCCTTTATGGGCCTTGCTTTGTGGAATGGGGCACAGTCATGTTAAAACAGAATAGGGCCTTTCCCAAACTGTTCACACAAATTTGGAAGCTTACGGTTGTCTTGGTATTAAGATTTACCCTCAGTGGAACTAAGTGGCCCAGGCCAAGCCCGGAAAATCAACCCTATAGCATAATAATAATAATAATATTAACCATAATAAGTTTATTTTTATAGCACTTATCACAACAAGTGTTACAAATTGCTTTCCAGAAACACAAAAAAGACACAATAAATTAAAGAAAAGAGGAAAAAAGGTGCTAAGGGAAATAAGTTAAGATACAGTGTGACTTCATAGTAAAAATACATTAAAAATAAAAAAATATAAAAGTTAAAAGAAGAAAATAGAAGTAAGTTAAGGATGCTAAAGATGTGATAACATCTATATTAAAATGTACAAGAAAACCCTACAATAGAGATGAGTCTTTAATAGTGATTTGAAAGAAGTCAGTGATGACTTCTTTCTATCCCTCTGCCACCAAACTTCATAGCTAGTCAGGAAGGTAACTTTCTCCTGGCATTCACCAAACCCAGACTCAACCATCAGACTGCCGGACAGACGAGTGTTACTGGTCACTACACAGAACACATTTCCACTGCTATAGAGTCCAGTGGCGGCATGGTTCACACAACTCCATCTTGATGCTTGGAATTGTGCTTGGTGATATAAGGCTTGGATGCAGCTGTGAAGCTCCCAGCGCACAGTTTTTGTACGGACGTTAATGCCAGAAGAAGTTTGGAACTCTGCAGTTATTGAGTCAGCAGGGCGTTAGTGACTTTTCCGCACTATGCTCCTCTGCACTCAGCAACCCCGCTCTTTACCTTTAAGCCCCAGTCACACAGTCACTCAGACCAAGAGGCTGTTCTGCAACTACCTAGCAAGCTAATGACATGCAGGAACCACTAAATGACTCAAATTCATATTATCATTCACTAGGTGGTTGGTGTCGGGGAGTGCATGTGTTCCCTAGCTAACGGAGGTTGCCAAATGGTCTCTAGGCTTGTGTGACTAGGGCATTACATGGTCTGCCACTTTGCAATAGTACCATTTACAGTTGATAGCGAAATATTTAGGAGGGAAGAAATTTCACCAACTGACTCATTACAACAGTGGCATCTTATTACAGCATCAAGGAAGGGCCCATTCTTTCACAAATGTTTGTAAAGGTAGACTGCATGGTTAGCTACTTCGTGTTATACACCTGTGGCCATGGGATTGAATGAAACTTCCAAATTCAGCGATTAAAAATGTGGCGAAGAATACTTTTGTCCATATAGTGTCCATATAATCCCCTTGGCAATTAATTGAGTTGGTTTTTTTTAAGACCACATCAACTGATAAACAAAATCCGCAAAAGGTTTTCATCTCTAAATATTTTTTATGCACCTTTTTAAGGAAATGGCATGATGCTGTTTTTATTTTGAATCCAGAATACCCCCACGGGCTCCTTGAATGTTACTGATCCTCTAATGTATTATTTATTCATCCACCTGCTGACTATAGTTATGGTGTGGACTATCTCCTGCTTTTCTTGTGTGTTTGCTTTGCACTGACACAGCTCCTCTGTGTCCGGCCGCTCACGCAGCAGCACATTTTCTTTCTGTAAATCTTTTTATCATGCATGAGTTTTCTGTTCACCCAGCGTGAACATCGGGACCAACAGCAGACGAGCATCGGAGTGGAACGCTGTTAGTGTTCATGTAGACTGGAACCAATGGCTAGAAAAATGCTATAGCTCTCAGTTTGGCTGTTATTGTGACACAGCGGCTGAAGTACTTTGCAAACCTGTGTTTTCTTTCTTTTTCATTTAAAGCTGCAAACATTTGTTTGTCAGCTCTGTCCAGTGTGTGTCGGATGATTGTGGTTAATAAACTTTCCAGATGTGTTTGAGCAGAAATTGACTGCGTCATTATTTGCTTCAGCATTTAACACACACTAGCGCAAATTTTTCTTAAACGAAAATCCAAATGATACTTTTTAAAAAAACATTTTTGGTAATTTGTGAAGGTCTGTCCTTTAAAGCTGCATTAAGTTAGCTTTTGAGTATTTGTGTTTAGCCCTGATATTGGTAAGTATTAACACCTTCATTTTTAAACACAGCCTGAACTCTCTTAGCCAAGCTTTCTTGTCATTTCTTAAAGTAGTCTTCAGGAATCGGCTGCCTTTTGTTCTGTTCTCTGTCAAGATCCCACACTGCTTCAATAATGTTGAGGTCTGGGCTCTGAGGAGGCCAATCTATGAGTAATCATGTGCCACTGTGTTTTTTTGTTTTTTTTTTTAATATCCAGGCAGTCTTTTACTGCATTGGCAGTGTGTTTGGAATCACTGTCATGCTGAAAAATTAACCCTTGACCCTTTCCACATCAAAATCTGTCAGTGCTTTCCCGCATTCGTAATTGCATCCCCAACACCACCACCTGAAATGCAGCCCCAAACCATGACAGAGCCTCCACCGTGTTTTACAGATGGCTGTAGACACTCACTGTTGTGCCTCTCTCGTGACCTCCTCCCTACATATTGATGACGATTTGAACCAAAACACATACATATTAGATCTACTGTATGTTAAAGCTGCATTGTCATCATTTATGCTACACCTGCAGGCACGTTTATCACATTCTATTATAAAACCATAGGCATTAATATGGAGTTGGTCCCTCTTTGCAGCTGTAACAGCTTCCACTCTTCAGGGAAGGTGTTCTACAAGATCTTTGGGTGTGTTTATGGGAATTTTTGCCCATTTATCCAGAAGAGCATTTGTGCTCACAATCTCTGTTCAGTTTCATCCCAAAGGTGTTTGATGGGGTTGAGGTCAGGGCTCTGTGTAGGCCACTCAAGTTCTTCTACACCAAACATGCCTTTATGGGCCTTGCTTTGTGAAATGGGGCGCAGTCATGCTAAAACAGAATAGGGCCTTTCCCAAACTGTTCACACAAAGTTGGAAGCTTACAGTTGTCTTTGTATTAAGATTTTCCCTCACTGGAACTAAGTGGCCCAGGCCAAGCCCAGAAAATCAACCCTATAGCATAATAATAATATTAACCATAATAACTTTATTATAGCATTTTTTACAGCCAGCATTACAAATTGCTTTCCAAAAGCACAAAAAGAACCAATAAATTCAAGAGAAGAAAAGAGGGAAAAAAAGGTGTTAAGGGAAATAAGATACAGTGTGACTTCATAGTAAAAAATACATTAAAATTAACAAAAAATATAAAAGTTAAAAGAACAAAATGGAAGTAAGTTAAGAATTCTACAGATGTGATAAAATCTATATTAAAATTTACAAGAAAGCCCTACAATAGAAATAAGTCTTTAACAGTGATTTAAAAGAAGTCAGTGATGACTTCTTTCTATCCCTTCACCACCAAACTTTATAGCTGGTACAGTGCAGTCAGGAAGGTAACTTTCTCCTGTCAAAAAAACATTCCTCTAAAAATGATCAGGTAGAAGGACTGGACTGAAAATGAGTAGAAAAAGCAGCCAAAGTCCCAAGAAAAACTTTTAAAGACTTTCCAGAAGAATAGAGAACCATTGCTCAAGACCACTTAAAAGAATAATGAAATTATGGCTCCTTGGAGGCAATGTTCCCTCTAAGCTGCGCGCTTGCACAATCACACGCTGCTCCGGCGTCCTCCGCGCACAGCAAATCTATGCAGTGCACATGCAAGCGCACAGCTTAGAGGGAACGTTGCTTGGAGGTAAAATATAAAGAAACGAGAGGTGGCTCAAGACTTTTACACATTAGGTCTACTGTATGTTAAAGCTGTGTTGTTATCATTTCTCCCAAAAGAAGCAACCCTTCTATAATACTTTTATTATTCAGATTCTGTAACAAAAGAATTTTTCAAATATGGGATTAAAAAGTAATTTATTTTAGATGATACCAAATTAATAAGAGGTAAATACTTTTACAGATAAAATAAAAATGTGTTGGTAGTGTATCTGAAATTAACTTTCATGTCAAGGAATTTGTTGTGGCACAGCTGTATTAGTAGGTTGTGGATATTAAAGTAGCATTATTTCATCTTTCAGGCCAATTGCGTGCCAACAGCTAACACGCTAGCAAACAGTCACTGCTATTTTATATTAAACTCATTGAAATCAGATGCATTTTGCATACTGAGCATTTAAAGTGGTGTTAAAATGAAAACATTACCATGCCGTCATTATATAAAGGTGTTTTTTACTTTAGCAAACCAGTTTTTGTTTACATAGCCAACAAGCTACATTAGCATTCATTACCCAGCATGGGTAAGTTGTATGCTATCACTTCCTCATATTTAAACAGGCTAACACCTTCAAACAGCAGCTGTTTTGCACGTTTTTTTAATAATCGACAGTTTCTTCTGTTTGTCTGGTAAGTTTGGCTGAAAACTATAAGTGTGTATAAGTCCAAAATTCAGGTTTCTTTTGCTCTGCTAGATAAAATACAGTTAGGTCCATACGTTTTTTAGACCATGAGAAATTTTGTCCCTATAGGTATATGGATGCAAAAAGAAAAAAAAAACACATTTTAAATCAAACCATCAAAGTTCAGACTTTCAGCTGTAATTCAAAGAGTTTGGCAAAAATATTTAGACCTACTTTTGAACTCCCATTCCTACCAAAAGTGGTTTTAGCCGAACTTTTATATGTTGCGCATCAAAATGATGTTTCTGGTTTTAGAGCTTAACACAGCACAGAATCTGCCTTTCCCTGGGGCCCCAAATGACCTCTTAACATTAGAAAAGGGAGAGAGTGCAGTTTTAATACTTTTACACATAAGTGTGGAAAAAAACTCCAGCAATACTTGCAGCATAAAGAACAACTTGATGTGTTGAAGTTTCATCATTTGGGTCATCATCAGAGCTTTCCTCGTCAGTGGCATCATCAGGATGACCCTGATGAAGGCCACAGGCTGAACCGTATCAGTCCATTATTAAAGTTGTTCTTTATGCTTCAGAGGATCCTCTTCAGACTTTTTGCCTCTCCATTGGAAGCAGGTGAAGTTGTGCCAGATACCTCTTCAATATTACCTGTGGTGTACCCCAAGGTTCAGTTTTAGAGCCGATTTTATTTTCTTCCACTTGATAACATTTTACAAAATCACAAAGTCTCCTTTCACTGGTACGCTGATGGCACACAGATAAACACCATATGGACAAAAGCACTGGGACAGCTCTTAATTATTGAATTCAGTCCCATTGCCACATGTGTATAAAGTCAAGCATCTAGCCATGCAGTTTGCATTTACAAAACATTTGTGAAAGAATGGGTCAATCCAGCATTTAATAGGATGCCAACGCTGCAACAAGTCGGTTGGTGAAGTTTCTTTCCTCCTAGATATTCCGTGATCAGCTGTAAGTGGCGTTATTGCAAAGTGGAAGTGTTTAGGAACCACAGCTATTCAAACAAGAAGTGGCAGACCACACAAACGTACAGAGCAGGTTTGCTAAATGCTGAGGCACATAGCACCTAAAGTTGCAAACGCTCTGCTGATTCCATAAAAGCAGACTTCCAAACCTCCTCTGGCATGAACATCAGCACAAGGACAATGCCAAGAATTGGATGGAGTGGTGTAAATCACACTGCCACTGGACTCCACAGACGTGGAAACATGTTCTGTGGGGTGATAAACCACAGCTTGGTGAATGCCACAAGAACATTACCTGCCTGACTGCATTGTGTCAGTGTAAAATTTGGCGGAGGAGGAATAATGCTGTGAGGCTGTTTTTCTGGCGTTGGCCTGGGCCCCTCAGTTCCAGTGAATTGAAATCTTAATGCTTCAGCTTACCAAGACATTTGGGACAGTTCTGACTTTATTGGCAAAGTTTAGGGAAGACCCTTTTCTGTTCTGTTCATGACTGTGCACAAAGAAAAGGTCCATAAAGGCATGGTTGGATGAGTTTGGTGTGGAAGAACTTAAATGGCATACACAGAGCCCAGACCTCAACCCCATCCAACACCTTTGGGATGAACTAAATTGGAGATTGTAAGCCAGCTCTCTCATCCAACATCAGTGTTTGACCTCAGAAATGATCTTCTGGATGAATGAGCAAAAATTCCCACAGATAGAATCTTGCAGAAAGCCCTCCCAGAAGAGTGGGAGCTGTTATAGCTACAAAGGGGGGAGACTAACTCCATAGTAATGTGGATTTAGAGTGGGATGTGATGTGTAGGTGGCTCAATACTTTTGTCCATTTAGCGTACCTTCCAGTGAGACCTAGTGATCTTAAAAGCCTTGCTGCTGTTTTAAATTCAGTGATGTTAAATCTTAAATGTAAAAACAAATTTGCAACTCAGTGCAATAAAATCAATCCCACAAATCAAATAAACATCACAGAAAGTTCTGTTGGTCCTTTGCGTACAAATATTAAGCCTGCTGTCAAAAATCAAGGTGTCCATTTTGACTCAGCTCTCCGTTTCGAGTCTCACATTAAATAAAATGTCCACTCTTGTGTTCTCCAAATTAGAACCAATTCAATTCAGTTCAATTTACATAGCACCAATTCACATCTAAAGTTGCCTCAGGGTGCTTTATACTATTGAGAGAAAACCCCACCAATCATATGATCTCCTATGATCAGCACTTGGTGACAGTGGGAAGAAAAAACTCCCTTTTAACAGGAAGAGGCCTCCCACAGAACCAGGACCAGGGAGGGGCAGCCATCTGCCTCGACCGGTTAAGGGTGAGAGTAACTCTCTCCCTTCCAGCTGGTTCAAAACGCAGAGGCTCGGCTTATTACTGGTTGTGCCAGACAGCATCACATCGCCCCAATCTGGGCTCCTCTCCTTTTGACTTCCTGTTTGTTTTAGAGCTTATGTCAAGATGTTTCTGATCACTTTTAAAGCTCAGCTTGGCCTGGCCCCAATGTTGACCCTATACAAGCCTGCTCGCAGCTGCAGATCTTTAGGTGGGGCGCTGCAGGCTGTTCCATTTTCCAGACTTAAATCTGAAGGTGGTCTTGCTGTTGCCATCAAGGCCCCTCAGCTTTGGAACGAGCTGCCTGACGAGGACTTTCTTTAAACCACTTCTTAAAACTCATTACTCCTGACTTATTTTAATGATTCTCTTACATGTGATGTACTGTATCTTCTGGTTACCATCTATTAGTCGTTTTAGTAATTGCCCACCTCCAGTCATTCATTAATTTAACTATCTTTATTTGTGACTTTAATGGATGGTTTTTTTATTTAAATCCAGTCTTTGAGGATTCTGCTTTTTAAACTTTTTAAACTCTGTTTTAAAAGGTTCTCTATGAATAAAGTGGATAATGACTATTATTATCATTATTACTGTATTACACTGAGGGGCCGCAAGCCAGATTACTCCTACTGCCATGCCAGGGTAAATAGGGAGGGTTGCCTCAAGAAGGGTATCCGGCATAAAATCGGTGCCAAAATAAATAGGTGTATCAGTAATCAGAGTTCCATCCTGGATCGGTCAAGGCCCGGGTTAACAACGATCCCCTCTGGTGTCATTTTCTTTACTAGACTTTCTAAATGTAGGGGTAACAGTGTTTGTGAATGCTTGACCTTTGACACATCCTGAATTGGAGCTTGGCCTCCAGCACGGATGTCAGCCCTCATTGGTCGCTGGTCCCAGCGCTCCGTGGAATCACGGTCCCCGGCCTCAGGCCCAGCTGCCGGGGAGCTTCACGTGGATCGGCCGGGGCGTCGGGAGCTCTACTTTAAAACTCGAGTTGCCAGTGTGCTCCTGCTAAAATGAGTGCACTATAAATTCATGAGGCACCACCCCCTGATGTATTCCTCAGAGCTGCCTGATAGAATCTGTCTGCATCTGATTCATGCACATCTCCATACCGCAGGACTAACTCAGGGATATGAATAAGATTAGTAATAATGTCATAAAAAGAATGCATTTAATGCTTTTCATTGTTCAACTGCACATTCATAACCCTGCCACAGATCATCATCTGTCAATGTTAACATCCAATATTATTAGGTTTAATGTAGAAAGTAGCTAAAAAGGGCCGATCATAATAGAATTTCATTTCAAGACTCAATCTCAGCGTACACATCGAGTTTGAATGTGCGGCTCTATTCATATGAAAATGTCTGTCGAGTCAACACTGATGCTGCATGGCAGAGGGACTGAGGCAAGGCTGGATCAAGAGAGCCATCTAGTGGAGGTGTTGTGGTAGTGTAGCGTGGGGAGGGGAGGTGTTCCAGAAGATTTCAGGTAATAAGTGTTAAATTCGTTTAGTAAATAATAAGCACCAAATTACATTTAATCTCTTCAGGAATTCATGATTAAAACTGGAAAATGTCCCAAAGTTTTAAACTAGAGGTCGACTAATTCACTTTCAGCTACATGTCAGGATCCTGTGACTGTGCAGTTTAAAGCTGGAGAAGAGGGTGGTGTGTAAAGTCACAGGGTGTACTACCACGTGATTCAAGAGCTTGTAGAACTACCAAGTAATGGTTTCCTGTTTGACTTTATCAGCCTCTCACATCGTTGTGCAGGACTTTTGAGCCACTCCATTACAGTGTTGCTTCAGTTCATTGAGGTTTGCAGTTTATGCAGTTTGTTTATGCACACCTCTCTTAAAGTCCTGCTACAGCATTTCAGTCAGGCTGAGGTCTGGACTTTGACTGGGCCATTGCAATACCTTAATTCTTCTTGTTTTTCAGCCATTCTGTTGGAGATTTGCTGCTGTACTTGGAACCATTGTCCTGTTGCACCCTTCAGCTGTCGGACAGATGGCCCCACTTTGGTATACGTAGCTCATGGTTGACTCTGACTGCAAGGTGCAAAGATCCTGCAGCAGCAGAACAAGTCCACATCATCACCCCTTCGCGACCATGCTTGACAGCTGGTATGAGGTGTTTGTGCTAATATGCTGCATTTGGTTTCCACCAAATGTGGGACTATGCATTATGGCCAAACATCTCCACCGTGGTTCAACAGAAATTGTTTCAGAAGTCTTGTGGTTTGTTCTGATGCAACTTTGCTAACCTAACCTAACTTTAACATTTAACATACTGAGGCCTGCAAAAATCTCGACTCTAGCTCTTGGGATTTTTTTGCAATTCATGTGAGCACTGGGGCGAAATCTTGTGAGGTTCACTCCCAGGAAGATTGCGGCACCATGTTAACGCACACCTGCACGCTCCAGACCAGCAAACTGCCCAAACTGCTGTTTTTATAGAGGTGTTCGCAGTGGGTGATGAGCAGTTAATCAAGTGCATTTGACTAACAGCACCTGACTGTTACTTACCCTCCTATGGAAGCAGTAAGAACTTAGTTTATCACACTTTGGTGAAATTGACATCGAAAGAGCAAATAAATGTTTAAAAAAACTACAAAAGATGACAGAATGAAGCTGAAATCATCAGTATTTTTAAATTAGCTAGAGCTCAAACGACCTTGTATAATGTAAACAGGCCATTTGAAGTGATAAATACACAGAGTTATCACCTGGCTGTGGTGTCTGTTTAATCTATTGAGCATAATGGGGCATTTAAATGTTTTTCTGCTTTTTAGAGAGTTCTTAGAGACAGTCAGAATACACAACTTTACAGCTCATTTCCACACCAGCTTTGTTTGGTGGTTCTAATTTAGATAAAGATTGCTCCCCTGAAATGCATTTCTTTACAGAATAATTGAAACTTCAGTGCAACCACAGGAGAGAAGTTAGTCTTCATCAGTTTTTTTGCAGTCTAGTTTTATGGAATATGTGCATGAAGCAACAGGAAGAGGACCATTTAGTGTGAAGCGGCCGGGCCCGCTGGGTGTGTCATTTTTAAAAAAATAACAATCAACTAATTAGAGTATTTTTTTCTTTTAATTATGCACGTCTCTCCAAAACCCAACACAAACATTTATTTTTTTCCACATTAGTTGGCAAATTCACAGCTGAAAAAAAAAACAAATAAAGGAGTTCGGGGATGAGAGGTTCCCATATTACCATCAATGTTTGTACAGAGCCATGTCAAAACAGAACTCTATTGGTTGCGCTTCTGCCCCCAAGTGGCCAAACAAGATGAACAAAGATGGTAAATAGCTAATCAGTGCAGTCTTAACGTTTCCCTTTTACCTAATAAGGCAGTTTCAGTTGTCCCCAGGAAATCCTGCCCTGTTTTATCGTCCTTTTGACTCTATCTGGGTGCATTATTTTCAAAATAAACATCACATTTTATTTAATAAAACTTTGAACTTCAAACTGAGACCATCAGCGCTTCAGCAAAGTGTTTACTGAGGTCAGAGAACAAGTGAGACTTGTGACAAGTGGACTCATTTTCTCATAGACTTCTATACAAGCTACCTTCTTTTTGCAACCAGAGGAGTCGCCTCCTACTGGCCATTAGAAAAAATGCAGCTGTCCATTTTTTACGCCCCACAGTATGGTGTAGCCAGGGGGGTGCTAGTTAGAAAGCAATTGCTGAAAATTTGCACTTATTTATTAGCTTTGAAGTTTAATCCACGTGCCTATATTTCATGCTTCTGACTGATAATATCCTGACCTGCCAATTTCTCCTGAAAACCTTTTGCGGTGCTGCCATTGGGGCAGAGGAGTAAGCACATATTTCACATTCCTTTAGACAGAAGTGATAAATCTCTCCGCACGCACATTTGGATACAGGAGAACAAAAATTCGTGTCTCTCCTCTTTAGTGGGGAACTGAGGCTGCGAGAGCTCGTTCGTCTTCATTCATCGCTCTCAACCTCCTCTCACGCTTTCCCCTCATAACTCATGCTTCGCTATATATAACCAGCTGCATTGTTCTGCTCCTGCACATCTAAACTCACTTAATCTGGCCCGCACAATAAGGCGAATGGAGATAAATGTCTCAATCTGTAATATTACTGTCAAAAACAATCCAGACAGATCCCAAGCAGGGAGAGGAAAGGGGTGAAATGCTGCTGTATATCTGCACAAACACACGTGACACAAATGAAAAGGAGCCGGTGTAAAACAACAAAGATAATACATTTAATATTGTTTCTCTTTTGGGCAATGCGAGATACAATGTAAACATGTACAAGATACAAAAAAAAAAAAAAAGAACACGCTGG
>VUQH01043012.1:26723-40433 GCA_015106775.1 Etroplus canarensis | reverse complement strand
GGAGGAAGACGGGAGAGGCACGTTGCTTGAAGTCCAGTGTGAAGTTTTCACAGTCAGTAATGATTTGGGCTGCCATGTCATCTGCTGGTGTTGGTCCACTGTGTTTTCTGAAGTCCACAGTCAAAGCAGCCATCTACCAGGACATTTTAGAGCACTTCATGCTTCCTTCTGCTGACAAGCTTTATGGAGATGCAGGACTTGGCACCTGCCCACACTGAGAAAGGTACCAAAAGCTGATTCAATGATCATGGTGTTACTGTGCTTGATTGGCCAGCAAACTCGCCTGACCTGAACCCCATAGAGAATCTATGGGGTATTGTCAGGAGGAAGATGAGAGACACCGGACCCAACAATGCAGATGACCTGAAGGCCGCTATCAAAGCAACTTAGGCTGCCATTACACCTGAGCAGTGCCACAGGCTGATTGCCTCCATGCCACGCTGCATCGATGCAGTAATTCACGCAGAAGGAGGCCCAACCAAGTATTGAGTGCATAGAAATGAATATACTTTTCAGAAGCCTGACATTTCTGTTTAAAATATAATTTTTTTATTGATCTTATGTAATATTCAAATTTTCTGAGACACTGCATTTTGGGTTTTTGTCATCTGTAAGCCATAATCATCAAAATTTCAAGAAATAAAAGCTTGAAATATTTCACTCTATGTGTAATGAATCTATATAATATATGGGTTTCACTTTCTAACATGAGTGACAAAAAATATTAAACTTTTTCATGATAGTCATACCTGTATGTGTGTATTTGTGTGTGCGTTCATGCGGCTGAATGTGGATAAGACGCTGAAGCAGACACTGTGGAAGCACACAAGAAGAAACTTGCACAAATAATTTGCATTACTTGTACCTAAACATGCACATTTAATACGATTTCATTCCATACGGGGAGATCCTCTAAATTCTACTCAATGCTTCCAAAGAACCATCGCAGGGTTAAACAGTTGCCACAGAGACCTGTCTTGAGGTTTAACTCTCTTTACTCTGACAAGTCCAGACTTTCAGCCAATTTCTCCAAAATGATGGATGCTCTCTAGCTGCTGGCCCTTTCCACTTTCTCTTGCAGCCTCCCCACCCCCCAACACACATGCACACACACAACTCCAGTCACTTCTTTTCTTTCACCTTTTCTTAAAGATGCCTGCAAGATGAAAGGCTGTGGCCCTGGCCTTATCACTGTCTTTAGAGCTTGCGAAAACTTGGCGGCACCGCAGCTTTTTAGAGAGAGAGAGGGAAAAAAAGAGAGCGAGAAGGAGAGACAGAAGAGAAATAGCGTTGGGGATTATAGTTCTGAGGACAAACCTGACTATTCACACTTGGCATTAGCAAGACAGCCCGGGTACAAGAAGGATATTTTTTTATTCCCTTCAATTTAACTTTAATTACTCAAATCTCGGCGAGGGCACACAAGAAAAGCCCAGGCATTTGTGTCTGGGAGATTAGCAGACTGCCCTGCCAAGTCCTCGCCGGCGCTGCATCGTTAGATAGAATTCAAATTCAAATCCAGGCTAAAGACAGTGCAGCTGTCGCCCCCCTGGCCTGAAAACCCCCTGGATCAGGAACGAGCTGTCCTCCCTCCTCCCTGCTTTCCCCAGGAGAAACCTAATCCTGCCTCCCTCGCTTCCTCTATTTCCATTGCTCTGTGTCTCTCTCTCTCTGATGACTGTGACAGCTCAAATAAAGCCATTAAAGCCTCTCTGAAATAATTAGTAATTAAAAATTAAAAAAAGTGCGTTGTTTTGTGTTCCTTTGGCATCTTTCCCCAGGCTAGAAGTGGAAGCTGGTGTTTGTAGGTGTCAGGGGTGATGCGTCTTTCACGACTCCTCCGACTCGTGAAAGTGTGGCTAAAGAAGTGATTTCTTCATGGACATATGAGGTTAAACAAATACTTCCCCTCCACACCTCCTTCCATTTCCCGGACAAAACTTGCTGGGATTTCCTCTCCTCGGGAAGTTTGATGACATGCCTAAATTCTGCTTCTCTGTGATGTGTGATACCACAAGTCTTCGCTGGGAGCTTTTTAATCTTGTCAGCATAGGACTCGTCCTCCTCCCCACCTCGCCTGCTCCTTCCTGTGTCTGAAGCGTCTTTAGTAAGATGGTTCAACGGGAGAGTGTCTCACACAACGCTGAAATCCCCACTAGTTGTTCGCCTTTCACCCGCAATTGACTTTGCGAACACCTGCAATGTCTTTGATAAGTAGCTAGTCTTATCTCCTTTAGGAGAGCAGACCCCATTATCATAGGTTCGGGGGCAGATACCCCCGTCGTTCTGCAGGCCGCAAATGATAATCCATGCTGCCACACCGCCAAAATCCTGGTAAAGTGATCCTAAATTGACAAAACCCTTGGATCTTCTGGACTAGGTTAAGCCTCATCTATTAGTGCTACAGTAGCTTTGGATAAAGGTTCGTCAGGCTTGTGCCACTGCTGAGAATGTCATCAGCACTGCCGTCCTTTCAGTTATCTCCGTTTTTTAATCCCTGCAGACACAGCAATGCAAGAGGGGCAAGGAGTTCATCATTTCTCTCCCTTTAAAGTCTTTAGGTAATTTCTTCATGAAGTCATGTGGCAGGGTCTGCGAAAACACTGCGTCAAGCCGTAATATCAGAGCAGACAGCAGTAAGATTGCTCACAGAGTGCTGCAACTGGTTATTCCACTGGCCCATAAGAGCAGTAATTGATTGGCATGATGGAATTAAGGGGAGACTCGCCGTGCTGAAAGGAGAGCAGGCATGGACCTGATACATTAAAAATCTGGCAAAGCTCTGCAAGCCAGGCATCTGATTATGATTTAAAGAACTGAGGACCTGGATTTGATTAAAAACTACGTAGCCCAGATGAAGGGCCTGTGAAGCCCCCATAGGCATCCTTAGATATGCCAGCAAGGGGAGCCACAGCAAGTAACAGCAGCCCTGGATGAAGTCATGGCACGCCAGTCTAATTACAGGTCCATTTAAGGGGGCTTGTTTCAACCAGCCAATCAAATTTTGTGAAAGAGGACACAGGTTGTCTAGAGTTGTGTACTTTTCTGGAAGTAGTATACCAACTTCTGCAAGAATCTCTCGTGATATAATGACAGATGCAAAGGTATAAAAAAACAAAGAAAGTTAAACAGAAAAGAAGAGGCAAAAAGATCCAGACCTCCTCCTAGGAGTTTACTCACAGGAATCCGTACTGAGTTCTAACAAGCCGCAAGAGCCAAGTTAATAACCCTTTTCCTTCTCCCTTCTATCTTTCCATCCCTTTTTCCCATCATCCCTCCTCACACCCCTCATCATCACCCCCTCATCCTCTCTCCCAGTCTGCTCTGGCCTAAGGGAGGGGATAGCGATTAATATCTGCCTAACTTGTTACCTAATTCATTATGGAATAGCAGTTAATTTGATTTGATATTATTTTAATAAAATTCTGTAATATATTAGATTGTTTCAGGCTATCAAAATCATTTTCCAATTATTACAGTTACTCAAGCAAGTCCAGCTTTCCCCTCCTTTGTGTCAGACGGCAGTTGGTCTGACTGTGAATGCATTGGCTGCTACGACTCTGTCCCATCGGTAGAAGGGAGACGAAAACATATGTGTATGCATGATTAAACCTCAAATGTTATTAGTGCTATTGATCTGCACAACGGCAATAGAGTGGTGTGCGGCTGGATCAGCAAGGTGTCTTAAATGTGTTTGATTGAGCCTTTGAAAGGAAGAATGAATATAATAAAGCCACCTGATTTCTTTCTGTGTTAACGGCCACACACCAGTGTTTTGGCTCTCCATTAATTAGTAACACGCTCCAGCAATCCTGCCCTTTCTGAGGCATCAAGACACAGTGGGCTTCAGCTCAAACGAATGCAATCTAAGCACCCCCTCCCAGGCCCAACCTCACATGCAAACACACACACCTCACTGCCCACACCTTTAAGATGAGGGTTTAAAAGGAGAATGACACCTTATAAACCGCAGCGTGATAATCTGCGTTCTGTAAGGTTTTACTTTCTAGCACCTGTGACCTTACTTGTTCCTCTACAGGCCTGAACCCTGTCCTTACATAAACTTACAGGCTCAGGCACAGCCACTATAGCCAAAATAGAATCAGTATTTCCATCTGCAGGAATTTTGGTGGCAGGGCTCTGTTCTGGCACCTCCCTGCCATACGTGTTAAGCATCTTGTGGGATTTATGGTACAGTGTGTGTGTCCGTCTGCACTGGTATTTTCCTACACGGAGCTGTAGAGGGGGATGCAGCCAATGCAGATGTGCAGACATGCAGTCCTCCAAAACGCCAACTAACCATAGCTCAGTTCAGATGACACAACACATAGGTCGAATGCTGATTGATTCCTAATTAGAGGGAGGAGCCCAAAAAATATCAAACATCATAGAGAGGCTGCAGTACATTCTTTACATTGTTTTTAACACTCTGTTTCATTTCAGCTCTTTGCTTGTTATAACTCTGGTCTTTGCCACAGCTGGCTAAAGGACCAACAAGAGTAGAAGCACAGGCCAGTTATCTGTAACACTGCCGCTTGGTGACAGGAAATGGCTACAACATGGAGAGAGCCTGTCTGTAGCTCCCTCTGTGATGCCAACTTGCCCCCAACAGCACCACAGAACAGAGCAGACATCAGTGACAACGGCTGGGGTGGAATTGGGTTGCAGAGTGGCTTGCAGGTATGCAGCAGCAGTGGGCTGGCAAAAGCAGCCTGTGGGTATTATTTGAGATTAGTATTGGGACATGCCTCTTAATCATTGAATTCAGGTGTTTCATTCAGTTCCATTCTCACAGCAGCTAGCCATGCAGTCTGCCTTTACAAACACTAGTGAAAGAATGGGCCATTCTAAAGAGCCCACTGATTGTATAATAGGAGGCCACAATTATGAGTCATTTGTGAAATGTCTTCCATTAGATATTCAATGATATTATGTCTCCAGCCTGGGGGTAACCTGGACATAATATGTTTCACGACTCCCCACTCTTCTTGATCCCAAGAAAGAACCAGCAGCACAGGACAATTTAAGGTAGTGAGTAGCAGTTTATTGACCTAAGAGATGAGCAGTGCCCACAATAACAAAAACTTCTAATAAGCCCTGCTCTTTCCTAAAAAATAAAAGCCAACAAATGGTAATCCTCTAACCTAAGCTCCTAACCAGAAAACATCAATAAAACAGGGCTTCTCACACCTACAAACTGCTATAAAATGCTCAATTATTTACAATGTATTTTTAAGTGTAAAAAACTATTTACTACATACTACTATAGACTATTTGCAGGTAATGTACAACTACAGCACGACCAACTTAATCTAACGTACTCAAAATCTTTGCTACCTGCTGGATCAGTGTTGGGTGGAGAAGAGGCGAGGAGAGGAGTGGGGTGGATGTCAGCTGGGGGTTTAAAACGCTGCTGTCGGTTGCAGTGATGCAAAGGCAGCACTCCATCGAAGAGAGAGTTGCATCATACGCACCTACGCCCTACTGGGAGGAGCCACGCTTCAGATACAGAACATCAGCCAAGATATTTTCCAAGCCTACTTCTAATTGGTTGAGGCATGAAGTGTTCTTTGCTGTTCTGCATTTTAGTCAAGAATATCAGAGTTTGGTGGTCAGTGAATACTCTGCTGGACACTTCAGTGTTCTAATGCCAGTAGTAAAGCTAAAGCCTCTTTCTACTGTAATGTAATTGATGTTTTTTGAATTTTTTGAAAAGTAGCTTGGATGGTCAATATAATGCTCATCCTCCTGCAGGAGCCCTGCACCGACCCAAGTAGCACTGGCATCTACCTCTAATTTAAAAGGGTGTGTAAAATCTAGGGCAACCAGCACAGGAGCACAGCAGAGGAGAGCTTTGGTGGCCTCAAAAGCAAACTAGCATTCTTCTGACCACAGAAACTGAGTTTTGGGGCTGGCAAGGCTTGTTAATGGTGCTATTATATCTGAGGTTTTGCAGAACGCCTGATAATATCTAGCCATTCCCAGAAAACAGTGGAGTTCACAGCGCGTTTGGGGAAATGGGAAAAGGCCTTGGTAGCAACTGGCAGGACCTGACCCTGTCCCAATTGTTTACCTAAATAGGTAATGGTGGCCTTCTCAAACTTACCTTTCACCAGGTTCTGTGAAAGAGAGGCAGCAAGCAAGCGATCAAAGGTTTCACCTGTCCCAGCACCACACACACCTTGGAGACAGGAGAAAGTCACACTCACACCCACACACTACTTGGAGGAGTCACAAATGTAAATAAGCATCAGATGATCATGGATCATAACAGACGATTAAATGTAAGTGGTATTTTTGCAATGTGTATGCATTTTAGAACCACAGTGGCAGAACATGTAAAGTTACAGAGCAGGATCACTGAGAGCTGAGGCACATAGTGTGTAAAAGTCACCAACACTCTGCAGCAAAACTATGTAGAGCTTGAGTTTCCATGGCAAACAGTTGCATGCAGGTCCAGCAAGCACAATGCCGAGTGTTGGATGGACTGATGTAAACTAGACTCTGGAGCAGTGGAAACATGCTCTGTGAAGTGATGAATAAAGCTTCTGGCGATATCCAGGAGAACATTACTGTCTGACTGCAGAGTGCCAGCTGTAAAGTTTGGTGGAGGAGTGATAATGCCATGGGGCTGATTGTCTGGGTTTGGTCAGGGTCCTTAGTTCCACTAAAGACTGGAAATCCTAATGCTTCAGTTTACCAAGACATCTTGGACAATTCTATGGGGGACCCCATAATGCCTTTGGATTTAGAATGGGGTGCCATAAAAGCTCCTGTACCTCTAATGTATACTTGGTCCATGTAATATTGAGCCACCTATCAGTTGTTCTGTTGAAATCATACGTGAGCTTGACTTTATGGACTGCCTGTCTGCTCAGTTTATACTTAATCATAACCTGGCTGGCAGGGCAGACTTAGGCTTAGAGTTTTGACTTGGCTGTTAATAAGTTTATGGACTGTATCCCACCACACAGTGCTCAATCAAAATAAAAATGTGCTATACAAGTACCAACCCATTTACCATTTACACAAAGATATAGATACAAGTGGTCCAAGGTAGGACAACCCACAAACCAGGGTTGCGGATCTTAGGGTGTTTCAGAAGTGCTACCATACTACAACACAAAAGAAAATAAATATTGGCAAGGAGACAAAATGCTTCTGAAGCACTGCATGAACTGTTCGGGAATGGGAAAGAGGTCACCAGATCGCAGTCTGACCCACCATGGGATGCTCTGGAAAAACAAATCTGATTTACAGGGGTTGAACTTGAACATGATTTAAAGGAACCTGATACTACAGGGCACCTACAGGGGATGTGTGGAGCAGGTGCTTCATTGGGATAGACTTGTTTTGGTGGAGTAAGGGAGACTCTTATGACATTAACCAGGTAGTATCCCAGCTGCCTGGTAGCCTCCAGTCTGTCGCAGAGCCAACACGGAGACACATACAACCATTCACGCTCACATTCACACCTACATTCAATTTAGAATCTCCAATTAACCTAACTGCCTTGCATGTATTTGGACTGTGGGAGGAAGCCAGAGCACCCAATGAGAACCCACGCAAGCATGGGCAGAACATGCTAACTCCACACAGAAGGGCCCGAGCTGGCCGGCTGCTGGATTTGAACCTGGACCCTCTTGCTGTGAGGCGACACCACACCACTGTGCTGCCCACAAAGGATTTTTTTTTAAATGTCTTCTTTTCAGAATGTCAAAAATTATACAAAGCTGACGGTACATACATATGTCTACTACTATTGCTTGTAAAGGAAATTTCCAGAGTTCACATATTGAAGAATTGGCTCCAGGTCTATAATTATGGGCTGCACACTCAATTACACCCAGCTGTAAAAGTAGAGCCAGGTTGACACTGATGGCTTTTATTTGACCACAGACAGGCTTTCTGTCTTACCACCTTGTCCAGTGGCTCTGGTGTCTGTGCCAAGGGGTACCCCAGGGTACTCGCTCAGGGCCCAACCTGGTTTCATGTGTTGCACCTCTCTGAAGCTCATAATTCAGCTTTGACGAGCTGTTGGCATCAACCCAAAGACATACCGATCTCTTGCCAATGTACACAAACTGCTCTTGCCTTAAGAGCTGTCTTTTTTTCTCCATACCAGGACAATGGAGTTTACTTTTTTAACGCCCTACTTTTTATCTCTTATTGCATTCACATAGCCGCCCCCTTCTTTTTTCTCCCTGCAGTCACAGCGTTATCATGATTTATAGAAGAGTCCATTTTGTTTTCAGTTCCAAGACGCTCAAATCAAAGTACCATTGCAGTACTTTATCTTGGTTTATTGGAAGCCACTGCATACTCCCCTCTTGGTCAGTTAAATGTATTTAAGTGTATATTTAGATAAAAAATAGTCTCTGAGCCACAGATTTCATTGTTTTCTGTGTCAGTGATGAATCTCTCTTTTTTGATAGTTACTCACAGGGAGAAGAAAAATGCAGGTTTGGCTGCACTGTTATTTCCTGTGAAAAAAGGAAAAGAGAGGGAGAGAGAGAGGCTACTCAAGGTAAGAAAAAGGGACCCTAAACCCCCAGCCCTACATAATCTGATTACTTTACATTGAAAGTATAGCAGCTGCCATTGAATTTAATAATAGTAGTTTGATATAATTCAAGTCAAAAAGTATTTTGGTCATCATCGTGATTTCCCCTGCTGGGTGTCGGCCCACAAGCCTGTAATGTTCCTATCAATTAGCCTTCTTCCCACCACTGATTGGGGGACGCACTTGCAGGCTTGAGGCGAATTATAAAGCACACCATTCATGGTTTTTATATGCAAAGCAAGGTGATGACAAGGCATGCATGGACTTGGCGAAGTGTTTCAGAATAATACACAAGCTCTGCTCCCCCCTCACTCTCCTGCACACCCAACTCAGCAATCTCAGTGAGCTTCCATGTTCTTTAGCAAGAGGAAGAGGAAGGGGAAAAACACGCACAATACACAAAAAACATGAAAACCCACCTTTGTCTAAATCAGGTAACAATACCTTGCTGTCTGTCAGGCCGACACAAAAGCCTTTAAGATACACCCTGCTGTTTCTAAGATTCTCAGAGAAAGCATCTGTATGGGCGGATGACGTTTTGTGATTTATGCCATGAGGACACAGTATAATAGAACAATGGCCAGAGTCCTTCCACAGAACAAAGAGGGCTGCAGGAGAACCACTGAAAGGCAAGATGCTGTCATTTACTGCAGGTAATATGAATGGAGAGAGGCCAAAATTGATTTCCTGGGTACAATACCTCTGTGAGATGTTTGTTGGTCATCGCTTGCAAATCAACACAGCCTTGATTAAGGGCCACGATCACCTCAAAGGCAAAGAAAGCAAGAAAAATACAAATATTAATTTACACATACTTTATTTTGTACGATGCAGGAGACAGCAAGCATCAATAATATGTTGTTTTAACATGTTTGTAGTGGAAAGTATGTGATTATATATGAATAAGCTTAACATGAAATGACAAACACGAAACACAGAGGAGCGGTGCTGGTGTTTTCAAATTCAACCCACTTCTTTGGTCACCAGAACTTTTGAGTTTAACCTCCATCTGACTTCGACGCACGTCTTTTTAACTGCTCTCTACCGAGGCGACCAGGGGCACTGTGTGTGCTTCCTTGCACCCCGTGCATTAAAACCTTCCCTCTTATGTTCTGGGAGATTGAAAGTGTCCAGCGTATTATTCAAATGACACGCTGCCTCACCGGGCGCCTCTTTTCTCTCTCCCCTATCTCCTTCCTTGCGTCCCCCCCCCTTCACATTATTTTTGAAGACAACTGCAGGCTAGAGGATAAGAATCCTGGTTGCGGTGCTTGCCGGCACTTCCTCCTCAGCCCTGATTTGAATAAAGAGCTTTGAAATTAAGTGGACAGGCCCCGTCAGGAAAGCAGCGGTGCGCCTTTAAGAAAGCAACCGTGCCTGGGTAAATTATTTTGATTGACGGTACTAGGAATTTTTTTGCGAGCTGGCTGATTTAATTGTGAGTGCCAGGGGGCATCTTTAGGGGCCAGGTACCGGCGCTCCTCACTGCCGCCCGTTTGATCTCCTCTAGCCGTCTCCCGGTGGTACCGGCAGCCCGGGCACTGAGGGCCAGAGGGCAGATGAACAAAGGCAACTCTGCGTCTGTGAGCCACACTCCCGTTCGCCTCCTCTGAAATAGAGAGAGGGAGGAAAAAAAGACACAAAGCTTTGGAATGGGCAGCCAAAAGTGTGAAAATGGATTTCCAAGCTCATTTGATGTTAAGTCTTTAGTGTCAAGAGTGGTATATTCATTGGTAAAGAGAAAAGAGAGAGAGAGGGAGAGAGGGGGGGAAAGGTGGAGATGGAGGGGTGGAAAAGAAAGACGAGAGGGAGAGCAAGAGTGTAAAGGCAAAGAGAGCCAGAGCATCTTCTGACAAACAGCGTTTTTTTTTTTCCCTCTTCCAAATGGAGGAGAGGTGTGGACTGGGTTTCAAACGAGAGGGAGGATTAGGGAGAGGGGGCTTAATGAGAAAAAGATCCTTCGTCAACGGACAGGCCCTGTCAAAAAAGAAGAGGCCAATATCACTCCCAAAAGCCACACCAAACCCCAGCCAGCAAACACGCACAAATGCACAGCCGAAGCCCAAAACCACCCTATATAACCGAGAGTACTATCTGCAGCTGTCCGTCTCACACTCATTTTCTCAGCAGAGTAAACCAGCTGGAGAACTGGTTGTCCTTATCACTCCCAGTACTCAATATGAACCGAACAAAGTAGTTTTCTCTCACTGAGTAGTTTTCTCTCACATGCCTCTGGTCTCATACTCAGTCTTCTGCTCATTGGCATGTTTATGGGCTTGTTTCCTTAGGAGAAAAGATGAGCCATATTTTCTTTAAAAGGGTAAGTAATTTCTCCTAAGGCAGCCTTAATAAAGGAGAGGCTTCTATTCTCATAATGCAGTGATTTCTAAATAGTGTGTCCTGAGTCAAATTCAGATGTGCTTCGAGGATTTTTTGTTAATCTCTTAGCATCCATCAGTACACCGGCAACCCCTCTCAGCATAGGTTGGGTTTAGTTTTTACATACTCAGTAAGCAAAATTTTGGAAACCAGAAGCAGAGTGGTTTGCCTCTTCATTCGCTTGCGCCTGCTCTGGCACTGAAAAAGTTTTCTGAACTTTTCAGCACAAGCTCCACCAGCAGCAATTGTTCCATTACTCAGTCTGGCAACACGTGACGTCACCTCATTCAAAGTGAACGAAAGGCGAGTGCGCTGAAGCCTGAAACATGTGCATATCCTCCATTAGAGTCAAATTCAGATTCTGTGATGGGCTGCTTGGTGTCTCCTTATTGCATCAAACGATTTATTCTTGGGTTGAATTTGCAGTCCTGGACATATTGGCAGTTGTTTGAAATCTGCATCACTTTTACTTGAGTCTCCTAGCACTGGAAGGATTTATTTCAAATGAACCTGAAGATGTTTTTGAATCTGTTGTCAGATTCATAGGCATCCACAATCCCCCCCTTTTTTATATGTTAGAGAGATCTTTAGATCTCTGCACAATGACAACACACTTCAACTGCAGAGAGAACAGCAGACCCTAGATCTCTTAGGTTTAAGTAAGACACGTTTCACCTTTCACTGGGTAATCTAACCATTGGTATCTAACCTACCTTGTCCATGTGACTTTTTCCAATAATTAATTTATGAAAATACATAAAATTGTCAGATTTATAAGTATTTTAACTCACTGTTATTAATAGGTATCAAAGACAATCATATGCCTAGAGGTCCAAATGTTTGAACCAAAAATATACAGCAATTTCTATGTGATGTTCATTTTTTTCAAACAATTGTAGCTGCTTAGCTGGAGGCAGTAAATCTACGCTTTACAGGACAGGACGGCGAGCTTCTCGTGACCACGCTTTACAGAACTACTGAAAGATTCTTTCATTTAAGACATCTTCCATATGTCTTAGAGGGATCTCATGGGCTAACACGCTAGATATATTCCAGTCTTCATGTTCATAAAGAGGAGTGAGATTTTCCATCACCACTTGGAAGACACTAGCTTGAATGGAAAAAGTCCAAAGTGCAAAGCTATAGCTATACCTACGATTACAATGCGCATATGTAGCAAACAGTGAGATGAAGCTGCACGCGGTTGATAGAGAGAAAACAGTGTGTTTATGAAAATCTCACATTCCAGTCGAAGTGAATAATTTCATTTGCAAGAAAAGACCCTAAATCGTGCCTAAATGAAAGCCTCTGGGGCTTTTACCTCAGTACAATAGACCTTTAATCCAATGAGAATAACGTATACACACACACACACACACACACACACACACCCTCACTAACACTCGCTTGTTCTTTAACTTAATATGTGCCCTAAGCTTACGTTGCATCCTGCTTTTTTTATCTTTTGAGAATGTAATTGGATGTGTGGAACAAAATGGATGGATGGATGGATGGATGGATGGATGGATGGACAGCCTTAAAATATAAACACTAATGTGTATATTTAATTAGTTGTTTGTTGTGTGCATGTATATTTTTGAGTAAACACACACAAATACAGATGTGCATGCACTAAGGGTTGTATTCATTCTCTGGTTTTAATCACTCTTTTTAAATAAAGTATTAGGACGAAGAACACTTTCAATTGAAAATGTGTGTGTGTGTGTGTGTGTGTACCTTTCGGTTGCTCGCTTGTATTCTCCACCGAGGGGTCGCCACAGCAGATTAATCCGCATTGGTAATTTGGCAGAGGTTTTACACTTGATGCCCTTCCTGATGCAAGAAATGATCTTCTATCCCAAAAAAGTTAAAGAACCAAAAAACTTTTAAGTATACACTTCAATTTTTTTTCATCAGGAAGTATAAAGCCACAGAAACCTTGGTTTAGTACCTTTCGGGAAGTGAGGCAGAGCTTTCATTTTTATTTTCATAGCTAATACAGGGTAATAAAACATTCATCCCATCCATTCAGGGTCACTGGGGGCACTGGAGCCTATCCAAGCTGTCATAGGGCAGGGTACACCCTGGAGAAGTCACCAGTCCATCAGAGGACTGACACAGAGAGACAGACAACCATTCACACCTACGGACAATTTAGAACTCCAATTAACCAAACCCCCACGCACATCTCTGGGGTACCTGGAGAGAACCCACACAAGCACAGGGAGAACAAGCTAGCCACCAGGTGGCTTTGACCCCAGGCCCAGACCATTCAGTATTTCCTGACAGCACATCAATACATTTTTCATATCTATTAACAAGTAAAGACACTGTTTTATATGCTTTGACTGATAACCACGGGAATGAGATGAACCAGCATTTTCACTGGCTGTCCATTTCTGTTAGGGCTCGCCACAGTGGATCACCTTTCTCCTTCTCACCCTACCACTTGCATTCACTTCCCTCACACCATGTCCTCCTTCACTACATCCATCAACCTTCTCTGTTGTCTTCCTCTTCTCCTCCTGCCCAGCAGCTCTATATCTTCAACATCCGTTCCAATATCCCTCCCCTGAACTTGTCCAGACCATCTCAGCCCTGCCTCTCTGACTTTGTCATCATCACTGAGTATTAATATTGAAATTTCAAAATTTCAGAAAACAGTTTGAATTAGATCTTCCAGTGCTATCCATAGCCCAACATTAACTGTAAATACTTCACCATGATTCAGATTAGCATAGGTTTAATCCACCTGCCATGTGTGAGTA